>VYZP01055692.1:24597-51226 GCA_013400635.1 Hypocryptadius cinnamomeus
GGCCTGTGCCGTGCGGTCCTGGGCCTGTGCCGTGCGGTCCTCGGCCTGTGCCGTGCGGTCCTCGGCCGCTGCCCCGAACACCTCCCCTCTGGACAGCAGCACTGTGCGCCCAGCTCACTGCTGCTTTCCTTCCTTCCTTCCTCTTCACCGCCTCACCTGCCCAAGGCACCGCTGGCCGCTCGGAAGCTGCCGGGATCTCGAGAAGTGGGGAAATTGCTACCTTGGCTCCTTCAGCGAGGGCGGTGTTTTGGGGAAAGCCGTGAAACATCTTGAAATAATTACCAGTTTGTACAAACGAAAAGCCTTTTGTTTCTTTAAAGGGGAAAAACACGCTATGCACCATAGAATTAGAAGCTCCAATTACTGATGGAATAACATCTATTCCAGTGTTCAGAGTGGGAGAGAGCAGCAAGGTCATGCACCACCTTGGATCCTCCTCGACTCACAAAGACGGCTAGCACCAAGCTGGAGGCTGGTGACAATACGGGGTGACAAACACTGCACCAAAACACACTTTCAAGATGCCTAGCTAACATGGATCCATCCTATGTGATGGATCTGTCCCCCCAGTATTTCACCTCCTTGAAACAAATGAGTAACTATTTCAGCCTCTATTCCATATTTTTCCTCCTCCTAGAAATTCCTTACCCTCTACCATGAGGACTTGAATTGAAAGCCTGGCCACATGCCCCCTTTGCATTCAGAGACAAAAAAGTTAGAACAAACTCACATTTTAGGTTGTTTGGGCTGGTTGGGTTTTTTCATCTTGCAGACTTCGAGCCAAGTTTTGTGATGGAGGTGTTTGACTCATCGTTTCTAACATTTTAGACTCCCAACAGTAAAGCACGTTAATCTTGGACTCGTTCTGGCAGTAAACGTAACGTGACTCCTCAGGGCTACTGAGCCTTGTGACTGTTCCAGCAACCATCAAAGGGGAGCTGGAGTTTTGGAAAAACACCGACTGGAAGCATTTCGTCCTACCCATGATCGTGCCAGTGGCGGGAGCTCGACAGCTTCATCCACAGGGCCAGGGAACAGCTGGGGTCAGAGGCCACCCTGGTCAGGCACATCTAGCAAACACTTCACTAAACCTCTTCCTGTGAATCCCTTAAGCCCTTGGTGCTCCTGATTATGAAAGGGAGAGCACTGCTCCACACCTGATCGCTGATCTCTGAAGGGTTAAACTTCAACAACAATTTCTCAACTATTTCCTAATTGTCTGCCTGCCCTCCCACCTAGACTGCCATACATACTCAAGCGCTTTTTGCCAGCCGTTTTGCATACAAGAGCAGAAAGAAAACTCTCCAAGAAAGCCTTCACAGGCCTTAGAGAGCATGATGTACTCACACAGGCATCCTGCTGAATGCACTGCAGGATGTGCTTGGCTGGAATCAGGAAGTCTATGAGGTAGTGCAGTCCATCCCCACGGTACGTCTTCTCCACTACATCAAAAACTTGGCACAGAACAGTGGCTGCGGTAGCCTCAAATGGAGGGTAGAGTGCTGATAACGTACTCTGAATGCAGCCGTCCAGGGATTCCGAGTCCTGCCGAGAGAGAAAGCGTTAGTGGCACCAGGGCACGGTCTGCCCAACGCCCAGGAGCGCAGCCATCTCCAAATGCAGGAGGAACAAAGATCAAAGGAGCCAAGTGCTGTCCTTTCTAGCTTCTTTTGGCTCTAGCGACTGCAGGTAAACACAAAAAAGCTCTCCCAAAACAGGAGTGGAGTGCTCGCAGAGTGCTGCGCACAGAATTGCCGGCTTTTGCTTACGCAGCAAGTCCTTCTCCTGCCTGCGCGGGGTGGGGCGGCTGTTAGACCACACCGCAGCACGTGAGCGCGTGCGAGCGACACAGACATGGGGTGGGCGCATCACCCACCCCGTGTTTTGGGTACGCTCCTTGGTGGGCTAAGGGCAGTTGCAGTGGGCTGAAGCTCCTCAGGCTCCTGTGCTTTGGAGTCCCAGCACAGGATAAGGTGCCAGAGCTGTTTGGTGCTGTGGAAAGCCATTCACCGGAGCAACTCCTCGTTATTCAAAGCTGTTTGCCTCTCATGAAAGGCTCTACTGCAGGAGCCAGGAACTTTCTGCAGTGCGAGATGCCTCGCACCAGGATTCACACAATGTGTGTGAGCAGGGCTGCCTGTGGTCCCTGAGCACACTCCTTGATACCTAGGATGCCTGTTCAGGGGGATCAGAGGCAATGGCTTGCCTGCATGCACCTTCATTTGGGAGAACCTGCCAGCCAGAGCCTGCCCATGGTGTCAGGACCAATTCCAGTGCTGGAGGCCAAATTCTGAGTTATTGCATGGGTGTAAATCAAGAGAGCTCGCCAAAAAGTAACAATTAAAAAAAAATATAAAGCTGTACATATCTGGAGAGAGGATCAGGATCGCTCCTTTCTTTTCTATTTTAGAGGGGATCCCTTGGGCTTGCTTACAGCCACTGGGAGTAAGTTTTGCTCCAAAACCAAATGAAAGTTTACTCAGGTGTCTGGCCAGATCCTCATCTGATCCAACTCCACCTCCTTTCACTAGAGACAAAAAAAGCACTTCAGCTGCTTACGCAGAAGCCCTACAGCCTCCCGTAGAACAGGAACAACTACATGAACATGCCTGAAAATACACTTCAGTCCCACAGCAAGACTGGGAGAGAAAGTTAAACAAAGCAATGCCACAACAGCTTATGCCACAAGCCGGGAACAGTAGAACAAGGGGATCAGGAGGAAAAAAATGGTTTTACTGCTTCCACTCCATTGCAGCACATCACTGAAGATGCCTCCACCAGCCTGAGAAAGTTCAACAGTCTCAGAGCAAGCCTGAACTGACCTGCAGCCCAGCAGAGATGATGCTCCTCACACAAGCCTTCCCATCTCGCAGCTTACTGATCTCCAGGTTCCTCCTTTAGAGGGTTGGGTGTTTAAGCACAACATAAACTCCCTGCTCTGATGCAAAGCCACCTTGTAGGACAGCCTGTGGGACTGCACGGGAGAGGTGAGGACAGCCAGGTGATGCCTCAATCCCTACCTGCAACGAGCTGGCAGAACCATGGTGACAGGCAAACCACACACTGCCTGTGGGACTGTACTGCTTCCTTACCTTTTCTGCTGTTTCTCCTATGTCAGCATAAGCAAGGCTAGATGGATGGCAGAAGGCTCCTAAAGTGCCCACACCTTTTCTGAGAGACCAGCTGCCTCCTGCAATACTCTAGGCCATTGCAACTAGATAAACAGAGGTTAAGGAGCTATTTTTCATACACATAGAATCATAGATTATCCTGAGTTGGAATACTTAATCCAGTATTCTTAAGCCAGGAACTCCAAAAGCAAGAGCCCTGTGTGCACACTCCCAAGAGCTGAATTCTAGGGGATGAGCATTTAACCCCAATTCTCAGTAGGAGGAGAAGGCTGTTTTAAACAATTTACTTTCCACTCAGAAAAATAATAACCTCTGTTGATACCAACCTGTCCCAGCAAGTGCCTGTGACCTTGTCAGATAAAACTGGCCTTCACACAGGTGCTCTCCCCACCAGTCAACTTCTTGGACACTATCACAGTAGCATTGCTGCTGGCACCATTTGACAATCTCCCTCTGACCCTCCACAGCCTACAAGTTCAAAACATCAGTCAAAACCAGCTTTGTTCTGCACCATCTTCTGTCCCCATGCCCTGCTTGAGCAAAATTCTTTCAGATATCAATCCCTCCCCAAAATAAATTTGTTAAGTTCACTGTTGCAAATAAAACAAAGAAGTCAAAATATTTGCACATGAGTCAGTGCATCGCTCTAAGGTTCTCACACCATTCCTGCTGCCTTAGCCTTCACAAAACAATTATTAACATTGGCACCAAATCAAAAATCCTTTACATGGTTAAAATAAACCAGGTCGTACATTATCCTTCCTTGAGTAAAATACAAAATAACCATAGCCTGTAGCCATTGCAGAGTGCAGTGCTAACTGCCCTCCCAAGCACAGAGGCTTTGTCTCCCTCTGGCTAGATTATACCACAAAGCCATGATAGCTGTGTAGATTTCTAAGGGATAGAGAGAAGGTTTCAACCACTACCTTTTGGTAAAAATAGATGTTTGCACCAATCTCTGCTAATTCTACAGGAAAAGCCCCAAACAGGAAGTAGATTCCCACATCCCACTGTGCTGCATTGGATTGTGGCACCAGCATCCTTGGGAGGCTACAGAACAAGGTACAGAACGAGGCTACAGAGCACAGCAGCCTCCGTGTGCCGCAGATGAATGTGGAGGTGGCACTGCTCTTCAGTGCTCCCACCCAGGATGGTCCCCCAGGGATAGTTCCTGCCTGGAAGGAGGGTGAAACATGGCAGTGCCTCAGAAGCCACCTTGAAAGTGCAGAGGGTAGAACATGGCAGAGCTTGGAGCCTCCAACAGCAACAGATTCTCCTTCAGTAGGGGACTCATCAACCCAGCTCACAATCCTAGGGATGGGGCTGCTTACTTGCACTAATTAACTTTTCAGATTGCAGAGGGGCTGGAGGAAAGCACCTCAGCCAGGACTACAAGAGGCCTCATGGTCCTGCTGTGCAATGCCAGAGCACAGATGGGCAGCCTTCCACATCCAGCCTGCCAGCAGGGCCAGCTGCCATGCACGTGGAGGAGACGTGGTTTGCAGGCAGGCACAGAGAAAGGGATGGTGCCCTGTGGTCCTGAGGCTGATAAACCTGAAGTCTAGAGCCCATTTCACCTACATCATGGAATCATAGAATGAGTAATGAAGGGACCACTGGAGGTTGTCTAGTCCAACTTCACTGCTCCAGAGTGCCCTAGACCATACTAGGAGCCCCCTAGACCCCTGCAGGGTCCCCTAGAGCATGTTACTCCAGACAGCTTTTGAATATCTCCAGAGAAGGAGACTCCATAATCTCTGGGCAACTTGTTCCAGAGGTTCCATCCCTTATCTCAAACAGGCAATGTAACCCCCGGCAGGCACAAGGAGAAACTTTTGTGACCTGGGATAAATGAACAGCACCTGGAGAGAAGGAGAACAAGCTAAACCTAAAAGGATCCATGGAGGAGGCACTCCTGCCCCAGCACATTTCCACTACAACCAGCTCACAGTGGTCCCCAAGAGCTGGCAGAACCTGGCACAGGAGCCTGCTGAAAAAACCAGCCTGTTTCAGGGACTGCACATTTTAAGCTTCCCTGTTTCCAACACTGTTGCCACATCCCTCTCACAAGAAAGGTCCTGGACATGTGCTCCTTTTCAGCCACTGGGCACAAACCACCAACAGGAGCACTTTCCAAGCAAGCCAGAGAGCATCTCTGCAAGCAGAAGGAGTCTTGGGATTCAAATGATTCTTTGTCAATAGCACGGGAGGACCTATAAACTCCAGCTCACTGCCACCACTCCACCACACCTCCCAAAAGAGAAACATGCTGTAAAAATAACTCCTCTATAAATCAAGGCACTAAATAAAGCCCAGGTTAAGGTCATGTCCGGCCAAACTGGCTTTCACTGCTGCTCAGCTGAGAGCCAGCTGCCGGTGCAGGGGCTGGAGCACAGGGACAGAAGAGGAAAGCACCACACAGGGATGGGATGGGATGGGCTCCATGGGCTGGGCTCCATGGGCTGAGCCATGTGACAGGAACGACCTAGCATGGTCCCACCCAGGAGGCCAGGGGAGCAGTGAGAACCCAGGAGGACTTTACAACCGGCAGAGGGCTTTGGTCTGAGCAGTGGGTGGGTGTGCTGCCTTCTTTCCCCTGCATATCACAGGAGCCATGGATGCTGTGACAAATAGAACAATCAAGACTGTTGTGGCAAAGCTCTGCTGCTCAGCCCTTAGAGCCCCACTCCATCACAAACTGCAGCAAGAACCAGGAGTCAATCAGAAATGAAGCTACGAGTGCCTGGCCAGAAGAGGAGCCCAGCAGCTGTTGCAACCTTGCTTAGGGGATGTATCTACTTCTCCTGGTGCAAGCAGACACTGCAGGTTGGAAGAGAAGCCTGTCATGAGGCATCTGGAGTAACCAGGAGCTTCTTGGGCTTTTCTAGGTGCACTGATTGAATTTTCTGCCTACGTTTGTGGGCATAAGGAGAGCAATATAGCAGCTCCAGCCACTGGGAACTCCTGTCATTCTACATTTCTTTCTTACTCAGAACTGAACTTCTTCCTCTTTGGGACCTACTGCTCACCAGTTAAGTCTGAACCCTGGAGAACCTCCTCCAGGTTTGGAGAGCAAAATGTCAGCCTGCCTGGGGAGCAGAGAGGGTCATCCCCAGGGCTACACACACACTTCACACAGCATCAGAATATCTGTGCTCTTCAAGCAAAAGACAGCAACCCAAGTGGCTCAGGACAATGTAAATCAGTGCAGGGGAGGCCTGCAATGCTTCTGGACCCACCTGGGACAGCAAAGCCTTGGTAGCATTTTCCCTACAACTCACCCAAGCACTTTGCTCATTTTGCCTACATAGTACTGAGTCTTGGTCAAGGCGAACATGAAGAGGCACAGATCTTCCCTGATAACAGCCCAGATGCTGTCTGCAGACTACTAAAAAATATTATTTTGGTGAGACCAGACTAACAGTTTGACTAACCCATGACTTACGGCAGCCAGTGCTCCTTTCCAGCAGGCTGGACTGGCCCATGTAACATGCTGAAGATTCATCCCGCAACAGGAGTTTAGTTAAAGAACCTACAGCTCTGCTTTCACAAACCTACACTCTCATTTGAGCTGCCAGAGAATGAAACTACATGTCCCAAAGTGCCCCAGTTAAATCCAGAGCTTGCCATGGCTTGGCAGAGCAAGGAGCATAGCTGGGCAGTGGAGCAGAGCCCAGTGAGGCTGCGAGCACAGCGAGTGGTGCCCGTGGTACACCCAGCTCTGAGTCATGGAGTGTCTGGGCTCCTGCTCAGCAGGGAGACCTTGCCAGAGCTCCCACAGCTTTGTCCTTCTTCTGCTGGCTGCCCCGAGCATGGCCACGTCCTGCACGCACCCACTTTGTCCCCTCGTGCCCAGGTGCCAAGACACAGCGGAAAGGCAGGGCAGGAGAGACCAGAGTGTGCAAAGGTGAGGGGAAGAAATGACCCAACCCTCCCACACCCCAGACTGGAAAGTAGAAATAATAGCAAAACTGGGGAGAGGCAGAGCTCCAAGCAGCACAACACAGCGCCTGCCCATGGCTCCCAGCCAGCTTTGGGACTGGGGGAAAAGGAGCTCACAGCAGGCGCTGAGCAGGGCCGGGTTAGCTGGTCCCTCCGCCAGCAAAGGCTGCTGTGCTGCACCACTTGGCTGGGGCTGCTCAGATCTCAGCTGACGTGAGAAACCTCATTTCCAGTAAAAACAGACCTCTGGACTTTCCATGAAGCCTTTCCACTTTTTGACACAGAGCCGAAAGGCAGACTGCTTTCCCTTTAAATAAAGGAGACATTTCTGTGTTCAGAAAGGTCTCTGGCTAAAAAGAAGGCTTGTTTTTCTGACAAAATTTGAGATTTCCCACTCCATTGCTGCAGAGAGGAGAACCCTCCCAGCCCCATTTCCTGAGCTGTTCTAATCACAGCGGCAATGAGTTCAAGAGAGAAAAATCTTCCCAGAGCAAGTGCCAGCTCCCCCCTCTACTGCTTGCTCTGAGGCTCAGGGGGAGGCTGAGAAGAGGGCGCCTGCCTTCGGCACCCTGCCTTCCTCTGGATAAAATAATGTATTATTAAGAGGTGCACCTATAGAGGTAGTCATTCCAACTCCTGTAATTACACCACCTTCCTGTGAGATAACCAGGAACAGCTCTACCTGCTCTTTGGGCTATTGTTTTAGGCTTTTCAGGGAGAAAAGTGCATCACCCAGTTCCACTTGGGAAGCAAGTGTTTGCAGTCTCACCCAGGCCAGCTTTGCTGAAGGGCTGTACTTCCAAAAGCAAGCTGCTTTCTGCATGCCACCATGGCATCCCTTGCAGCTGGCTCAGCTCCCTTACACTGAGGCAGGCAGGACTTCTCCATAGCCTGTGGATAAACCAGCTCCTACAGCTTTGCAGGGAGTGGTGCTCTGCAGACAGAGCTCAGAGAATCATTTCCAGATGCCTCCCTCTCTTCTCCCAGCCCTACTCCGTGTTGACGAGGCTGCGGCAGCCAAAGCAGCTCCTACTGGGCAGCACACAGGATTATCATTCCAGGCACTGCAGGAAAACAAGCGCTTGGAAGCGATTAACTCATGATCTCTCATTTAATTAAACAAAGGGAAAAATGATGTATTTGCTTTTCAGCTCCGAGGTCCCTGTTCTGCGCATGCTGTAGGTCTGGGCGTGCGCAGCTGGGGAAAGGCAGGCCCAAAGCTGGGTGATCTCTCCAAGCTCAGGCTTGGTTTGTTTTCACTCAAGGGGGGACACCCCAGATTCCTTTGAAAGTGAAGCATGACCTCCTGTGAGCTTTGAGCTTTGGAGTGCACAACTACACCAAAGCTGTCCTTGTGCTGGAGCAAAAGGCAGGGAATAGCAGGCAGCAGAGACAGCCTGGTTCAGGTACATCCCTGGCTCTGCACCACACTGCAGGTGGCCTAACACAGGCATTATCATATGGCAATGTGACCAGTGACCCGAGCCTGCTTCCCAGCCCAAGACCCCTGTTTACTTGGGTCTAATACACCACCTTCCCCCTAATTCACCTTACTTCTCTCTACCCTTCAGGGTTTTGTACTCCAGCTTTTCTGGAGAAGAGATTGTAACTTTCTCCTTTGTCTGTGCAACATCCAACACATCAGAAGAGCTGCTGACAACTGCTGAAGATTAAAGAGGCCAAAGTGGGGGTGACCCACAATTCAAGAAAGTTGTATTTTAGTCAGAGCGGGGAAGAACTGGGAAATGAAGCATTTCCTCACAGGGACACGTCTTGCTCCCTAACGAGTTCTCAATGTACTGAGCAGGAGATAGGTCTTTTATCCATAGCAACAAATGAGCCCTGGTCTCAAAGACCAGTTACTTTCTATCAGAAATAGATCAAGGAGATGATATAGGTGTTTAAAGGGCAACTGAGTGAACAGATCAAAGCCCTGTCCTTAAACAGACATCTTCCAACTGAAACAAGGACCTGCAAGTGGATGAGAAGAGCTGTGTATAAAACACCATCCTACAGCTGGACACCAGCTTATTTTGGTTTAGTTTAATCAAGGGATTAAGTCCTTAATCTGAAATAACTGTCTAAGCACAGATTTTTATTTTTTTCAAAATATCACTGGCATAGCTCTAACAATGCAGTTAATTAAACAGGTTGTACTCTGTGTGCTGCAAAGCTCTGGGTACTTTTAGAACAGCCTTCCCAGCAACAGACTCATGCTGGAAGGGCATGAGCACTGGCAGCCACGGTTTCACTGCCCATTGTTAGCCATGTGCACCTTTCCACCTCCTTGACACTGCCTGGAGCTCTCCTCTTCACTCCTGCTGCCAGCCTGCACAGGCTGCCCTGCCTTGGGCACCAACACTCTGCCCGTGGCACCGTATGCCACAGTCCAGCCAGGGACCTCCACATTCCAAGTGTCATGTTCCTACAACAGGCCCAGACAAGGCTTGCTAAATCCTGTTAGATATCACAGTGAGAGCCAAGAATTTCACAGGCTACTTCTATACAAGTCCTGAGACATTGCAGCCAACTCCCATTCTTTATAGGGCTCAGTCTACAAATGCACTAAAAACCTTTTTCTCTGCTATTGAACAAAAGAAATTGCTTGAGCTCATGCACCCCATTATTAGTGATAGGATTTGCTCTGCTCTCAACTTCAGGCATTGGCATCCATCTGGCAAACCAACCCAAGCAGCAGCATGTTGTGCCCCTTCTTATTTCTGCCTAATGGGTACTAACTAACAGGACACTCCAGGCAGATGAAAGATTTCTTTATACCAGCCAGCTATAAAATACTCTAAGTAAATTCTTCACCAAACAGGTCAGCTCATTTTAACACCTTTTAGTCAGAGGCATTAGGCCATAGCCAACCCCTTGTGTTCAGACACCCATCTGGGGGCATCTTACAACAGATGGGCAGCCGCCTGTGCTCCAAAAGAAAATGATAATCCTTTGTCAGGCCAGCTGATGGGTGCCAAAAACGATCTTCATGGGCTCAGTACTTAGAGTATTAGTTCTGTGCCAGTGTTGCACACATTCTGGACTCATGTTCAGATCTCACCCCTTCCTTTTGCAAGGTGCATGAGCTGCTGGACAAATTCCCATGGGGACTGGTGGATTCTCCATGTCTTGCAACCTCCATAACTGAGGGTGGATGCCACAGAAAAATTATCCTCTTTTAGTTAAAGAGCTCCCAGACTCCATATGGAAGCTAGGTGACACTCTACCATCCCAATATCCCATAACAGATGAGCCATAGTTCCTTTTGGCCTTAAACACACTGTGTTACTATGTGCTCATGAAATACGAGTCCTGCTATGTCAGAGAGGGACAGAAACTGCTCTGAAGCAGAGCTGCAATTCCAGGAGGGGATGGCTGAGCACATGAGAACACAGTAAGTGTAGAAGGACCTTCCTTGGAGGAGCACATCCCTGCACACCATTGATAGGAGAAAGCACCTGGCAGCAGTCATCAGATGCCTCTTAGGAAGAGGCTGTGAGGAAGAAGGAGCCAGAAGGACAGAGCAGGCAGCTCAGAGATGTCCATGGCTATGCCAGCTCAGCCATGGGCCACTCCAAGAAGCATCAGTCTGTGCTGAAGAGGGGAGAAGTGTTCTTGGTCAGGGGGACCAAGATTTGTTCCAGGACTCTCTGAGTTCACTGGGAAACAGACATGTGTGCTCAAGTTCTCCTCCTGCCCCTAAGCAGCAAACCTGGGACAGATTCAGATGAAAACATTTCCCCTATATTTGGATACAGCACTAAATGCATGCCTCCCAGAAAGCTAAGTAAATCAGTCATAAATTCAGGGCATTTCTTTCATTAAACTCCCGAGTTAGAAAGGGGTGAACGCAGGCTTTTAAAGCTACTCCCTTTATAGATTTTTTTTTTTCCAAACAGAAAACAGTCTCACGTGTCCCATTATTTCCATACATATCAAAGGAGGGTGGAGATTTAACTAGCAATTTCTAAAAGATCTTTGTGCACAGAAGGGATGTATGCCAAAACGTGGGTGGTTATAAGCCCAAACACAAAGGAGAATACATCCACAGGCATTTTTCCCCTTGATCCATTAACGGGCCTGCATACCAGCCTCCTGAGCATATGAGAGGGACCTTGTTCAAAAGGTAAATGTATTCAGCAAGATGACAACAGACAGCAAATAACCCACATCCTTTAGCCATGATGGAGGCCCAGCAATGCTGGGGTCTTGTTGGGAGGCACTGAGACTTGACAGCCAGCCTCAGGGAAGGTATCCTCCTGAAGGAACCTGCTGAGGAAGCCTCTGCCACACCTAACACAGGCTGCAAAGCTCAAGGTGGACACCTAGCTAAGGTCATCAGAACTCCAGCAGCTTTCCTTCTCTGCAGCATGCAAACCACTATCCAGCCACAGCAGTGTGCCCCATTGCAGGGGACCATAAGGCCCCGTGGAGAATCCCCTTTACCCCATCCATCAGTGTCCAGGAGGAGCACATGCAAGTTTTCTCTTCAGCTGAGCCATTTGAGTCCATTCAAATCAATGGCTGGTTGCACCAGCTGAAGCAAGGGTTCATCCTGGGCTTCCCAGGTTGATGGCAGGATGGCAAATCTGAGCAGACAGAAAGATTTTCAGATTCATTCTGTGCTGCTTTGATCTTGGAAGTTTCAGCTTGGTGTCCAGTGATGCAAAAAATAGGATACATATGAAACCAGCACTTACCACAAGAAAGGCCCCATTTTTTGTTAATATTTTAATGAAAGACTAAGCCAGCCAACAGAGATGAGGCACTTGGTGTGGCAGAGAGGTATAAGCATGGCCATACCTTCAGAATCAACAAGGGCATGTCTACTCACTTCTCTGAGCTGCAAACCAGGTATTATGAGTGGGCAAAAAACACAGAGCATCCCATGGCCAGAAGTGGGCAGCTTTACCCTGGCAAGCTCTCCTTGCTTTTTACTGCTCTTCAATCAGCAACACATCTGGTCCCAGTGCTACTACTCACTTTTTCAGACCTTGGCAACACTGAGCTCTGCAGAACTGGAACAGGGGGTTCCATCATGCATAAACAGCCAAGAACAGGAACAAAAAGTGCTCTGGTACAAGTGCCTACAGGTGGGTTCAGTTTATCATTTCTGTAGGACATCTTGATTGTTTCAACAGAGATTTTTTCAACACTTCAGTACTAAAGGAGCCTGTAGCCCCTGTGATGTGACTTCCACCCACACTCAGCACCAATGCTCAGGTTAAGGCTGTGCACAGCCTGTAGGATGGTAAAAATTTTACACAGATTGGTTGCAGACAGGGTTACGTTTGAGATGGAACTAGAAAATGAGGCTCTGTGAGCTGAGCACTGTGCCTGTGCTCTAGAGTTTGGAGGCAGACATGCTGGTTATCTTGTCTAAAGTGACCAGCCACGAGATGCTGACAAGGCTCTCGTTATGATCTCTTCTGCTGTAGCAAGGTATGCCTTCAGAGCCAACTGCCCATGGGGGCAGGTGGCCAGCAGCACTGCCAGAAGGGGCTATGCTGCAGGATGCTGGTTTTCTGAAAATAAGAGCTGACACTCAGCACAGCGTCCTCCTTGGATACCTGCATTGTCTCACTGTAAGCATCTGCTGTCTTCCATTCCCATGTGGCACTAGAACACATTTGGCAATTTCTACAGGGAGATACCTGGATGCAGCTGGCCTGTCACCTGCATTCAGTCATTATTTTTATTGTTACAATGAACGGCATGTTCACCTGCCCAGAGCTTTTGAAAATAAGCTGGGCAAAATGCAAGTTGTCAACCTTGTTACCCCAGAGGAGGTGCTTTCAAACTGCTTCCATGTGCTCAGGATTATGTCTCTGGACTTTGTCTGTGTTCCAACATCTTGCTCATGGTTTTGGCACAGAAATAAAGGAAGAAGATCTCCAATGCTTAAAGCTCTTTGTGATTCCCAGACTCATTTCCTTCCCACCCTGAGAGAAGACATAACTGGAGGCAGAAAGACCCTATTTTCTGCTGAAACCCATCCTCTCTCCTAACAACACAGAGGTGCCACCAGAACTTCTCTGCAGGAAGCACCAGGAAAGGTGAATCCTGGGACTACCAGGGAATGAAGACAGATCCCAAGTCACAAAAGCCATGATGGGTAAGCAAGGTAGACAGAGCCCAGCCAGGCTCCTGCCCTGCTCTCACCATTTGGGGTTTGCACAGCTCCAGAAGTCACTTCTAGTGGAACTGGGCTACTTTGGCCCAAGCTGTCTCACCCATTTGGTGCTCTGGGCATCTCCCAGCTGCCACATCCTTATGTACCTATACACACACATCAGCTCCAACACTGAAACCCCATGAAAATGAATCACCTGCCTCACAGCGCAGGGCAGCCAGCAGTGGTGCCTTGCCAGACCTCCATCAGGAGCCAAGTCTCCAAGAGTCCTGCAGGCTGCTGGAGGCCATGGAAGGTCTCCTACAGGCCAGCAGACTGACACACATTCTCTGAGATTCAAATCGTTTGCCTGCAGGGTTTGTTTGATTTACCGGGACACAAAAAACTCAAGTTAATGAGAACACCTTGGAGCTACAGTCACAAGTTGGTTGCTCACAGAAATGCACCTCCAAAAATGTAGATTGGTCTACCACAACATTGAGAACAGATACCTGCCATGGACCAGAGGTGTCCACAATGTGGGCAGCACTCATTGCTAGGTCTGGTGCAGCTTGGCCTCTGGTTCCTATTCCTTCCAGCTGCACTCAGCCCCTGAGAGGCACACGATCCCTCCTCAGCAGTGATACACAGTCCTTGAATGCCCAACCACACGGACTGGTCATGGCACTGCTCCTCACAAAGCCCCCCGCTTCAGACAGCTTTTGCATCACATATTAAAACAACATCAAGGAGGGGGGCTGAAGCACTTGGGAATCAGAAAGACACCTCCAACTTGAAGGAGCAGAGTAGTAGCAGCCAGTCTCTGCCTCCGGCCTCCAAGGGCAGAATTTCACAAGCACTGCTCCAGCCCATATGGCAAAATGCAGCCCATGAGACTGCAAGGGATGGACCCAACCCTGCACAACCCCAAGCAGTGCTCTCCTTTGATTTCAACTTCATAATATAACCTGCATAGACCAAAAATTGCCAAGAACACTGGGCATGGGATGAGGGAAGGAGGTCTTCTGACTGGGCTGGAGAAGTCGAAGTGAGATGCCTCCACAGAAGAACTGCAGAGGAGAGAACATCATGGCTCTAACAGGCATATGAGGGCAAAGAGCACCACAAGACTCTCTGCAGAGGAGCTGGAGGGTGGTAAAGGGAAAAGATATGGGTCTATAAACTTAGCTCAACTTGCAGAAGTCAGAATTCAACTCATCCCTCAATGAAAGCCAAGTTTCTGCAGGCTCAGAAGCTGAACTTTTAAAGGGCAAGTCACTGCCAGGCACAGCAGCAATGCAAGCTGCTTGTCCTCCACATGGATTTTGTTCCTTCTGCTTTGGGGAAGCAGCCCATAACATAGCAGGACACCTCCAGGAGATTTGGGGTTGCTGGGCACATGGATCTCAGCCTGAGCCTAGGATCAAACCATCAGAAGGTAGACTGGTGCTCAGTGGGATGTTACCACAGGGCCAGAGATCCCTCCAGCTACTGACAGCCCAGGGCTGGGCACCTCTGTTTGCAGGGCAGTGCCATGTGACTGGGCAGAGGACAGCCCTGCAGCCACTCCAAGGAGTCTGGGTGCTCTGCTGCCCACTGGGCTCACCATCTTTTCCCCTCTTCAAACAAAGATCCCCACGTGCAGAACTTGACACCGAAAAGGAACGTCCCTGCCCAGCTCCAGGGGTTCTCTGGATGCCCACCCTGGGCAGGAGAAAAGGCTCTGCAAGAGGGCAATGCCCAGAGCCACAGAGCAGGATTGGCAGAGTGAGGGCAGGAGGAGAGCCCGACATCCAGGCAGCACAAAAGACAAGGCTCTGCCCGAACTGACCCATCCCAGCTTCTCGCTCCAGCACTGTAGCCCGACGGGCACCTCGCAGGGGTCAGTGCCAACAAGAAGTTTGTGTCCCTGCAGCCACCGCCCCGGACTGGCACCAAGAGTACAGTGTGCCACTCGAGTAACGGGAAATGCCAAAGGAGCTGTTTCCCACTCCCGGCATTAGCGCCGTGTGCTGGCTCCAGGCAGGCTGCCCCGATAGCAGCTTCGTCCCGCACAGCCCCTGCCCGTGCCCAGGGCAAGAGCCCTTCGCAGAGATTTCCTTACCATGTTCCCGGCCTCCTTTACTCCCCCTCACTTCCAAAGACAGCGTTTTTTCTCTTTTTCCTCCATGTGTGCGACGGGGCGTCTCCTCTCCCCTCCGACGTGAACCACCGAAGCACTTTGAGTTCTGGACTGTAATCCAAGCCCTCACCGCCCCCAGCACAGCTCCAACTAATCTAACTCATGACACTACCGGGGCTGAGCAGGGGACCTCGAAGGTTTCTCTGACAGCCAACTCCAGCGCTAGACGGCACAGGGGCATAGCGAGAGCAAGGTGCCGCATCCCCCAGCCCTGCGGGGACCTTAGGGACACGGCAGAGCCAGAAGCGCTCCCGGGCTGCTCCTTAGGGCACCGCTGCTCCCTCGGAGCGCCTGGCCCGCCGCACAGAGCCGCTTAATGCGGGCGCGCCGTGGCAGGGAGCTGCCTTCGCCCGGGAAGATCTGAATAGCTGCTGGAGGAGAATAAGGCAGGCATCCCGAGAAGGTCTCCAGCTTCCCAAAGAGGTTTCCAGCAAAATGCTCCCCCCTTGCCTCCTCTCGGCTTGTTTTTCTCTAAGTCCAGGGAAGTTTCTCCGCTCCACGAGATCCTGAGGCGGCGCCGCAGGTTAAGTAAAATGCCGAGAAATACAGGGAGAGTGCTCTGAAATATTGTTTTTCTAACTTCTAGAAGGAAAACAGAGAGCAGTGACCGCTTCAGGCAACAGCAACAAACTGCATTGGGATCAGGCAAGAGATGTAGAGACCTCACCCCCTCCCAAAGGAGTAAGTAATTTAACACGGCAAGTTTCTCCACCCCTCCATTAATTGTTTAAGATGGCCAGGGGCCAAAATACTGCCCGAGCAGTGGGGAAGGTCACCAAACAGGCAGGCAGCAGCCTCCAGAAGTGACAACGGGAAAGGGCAGAGCCACAGAGGCGGAGAGAGAGGAGAGAGGCAGGTGCCGCGGGGCATCCCAGGACCTGCTGACACACAAAGGCTTTGTGTAACGGGAAGCAGGGCAGGAAGTGACACACGGGCAAAACCTGGGCACGAGATGCAGAGCCTGGGACCAGAAACTGCCTCCCCAGCCCGAGCACTGCAGGGTCTTGGCCGCCTCGGTTGGGACTGACCCTCCATCACGGAGTTCACAGTGCTGGAACTTGGTTGTCCCCACTTAAAGGAGAGGTCACACAAACTAATCCATCCCCAAGAGAGGGGGTGACTCAGGCAGGATGTGGGAGCCTACAGCAGAAGGGAAGACATCTCCTTCTCCTGCATGGAGAAGCAGAACAGCACAGGGTACTTGCCTGCTGCAGATTGTGCAACTGCTGCCAATACCTCTGCTGCCCTGGCTCAAGGGGCAGAGTCCCACAGCCTTCCCAAACCCTGCTCCACAGGGCCAGCAGCAGAGGCCATGCCAGCTAGTCCAGCTCAAGACCACCTTCAGATACTCCTGTCCCAGGGAGGACTGACAACAGCTTGCCCTAAAAGCCCTTTGCATATGATAGCCTCATCACATGTTTCCAGACCCAACCAGCAACCGGGAGTTTGAGCAGCCCCAAAGCCAACCATTCAATCCACCAGCTGCTTGGTGTGCTGCTGCATTTCCTTAAGCCAAAGAGATGTCCTGCTAAAAGGGACTGTGACACTGACAGTGACCAGAGCTGAGCAGCTGCCTCACTGTTCAGCACTAGGCTCTCAAAAAGCCCATGCTTCCAGAGGCTCCCCCATGGCCTGGAACAGCCTGTCACCTTCTCCCCACAGCAGCACTCCATCTGTAGGCAGTGTCCATGTCAGGTGACAGCAGTTGCTAATGCCACACTGGGTGAAGGAGAGCATCCCTGCCACCTCGAGTATTAACAACCCAGCACAGGCACAACCTAGTTGTTGTCATCTGCAACAAATAATTTGAGATTTGAGATCCTGTCTGTGCATGCAAGAGAGCCTCTTTCCCCCTCATATTCCTATCAGGAGGATGAGGAGCCTGGCATACCTCCCCAGCAGAGCCTCTGATTACAGCTTTCAGGGTCTGTACAAGGCCTGGGCCTGTACATTTGCAGAGTAGCTTTGTCCTTCATCTGTTCCTCCAGCACATCTCCCACGCAATCAGCATGGCTACATTTGGCTAACCTTTGCAATATCTTCCTGCAGGTGCTGGGAGTCTCCCTAGAGACCTGGCCCACTCCCAGAGAGGAGAGAGCACCAGGAGTGATGTCTCTGCAGCACACACGTGACTGGCTGTGACAAGCCTTGTGCTATCAGAAGTACCAGGCTATTTCTGTTGGAGGCATATCCCCATCACAGAATAAAAGGAGGTAGAAGAGATACAACATGCCTCTCACACCCAGGTGTTTTATGGAAAACTGTAGAAACAGTTTTATGTACTGTTTCTACAACTGCAGCATTACATGTATATTTCCTTTCAAGAGGCCATGGCTGCCCGGGGCATCACAAATTGCAGAATTATAGAGAAATCCTGAGCTGGGAGGGACCCACAAGGATCAGATGCTATTCATTGTTCTGCAGAGGACAACCCCAAAAATTATACTGTGTGCAATTGCACCAGCCTTGCACACAACTATTTTTATCCAGCAAACAGGTCACTGCAATTACCTTGGGTTCTGCAGAGGAACCAGTCTCCAAATAGAGATCTGGAGTCTCAAAAAAGTCTGGTAATCTGCAGCCTGGGTAATAAGCCTGGGCATTTCGGGGCTGTTCCAGTTGCAGGCTGAAGGTCCTGCTCCTTCAGGGGGGCTACTGCACAAGCCAGGAGCTACCTCAGCTTTGAAACAGAGACATGTGCTCCCCAGGCAGCACAAAGGGCAATGCAGAGCCAGGTGGGACTGGTACATCCCCACAGCCCATGGTGATGAAGAGCATGGAGCAGAGAACCTGCTCCCATGCTGTTACTGAACTGGTCAGGTCTCCTACACTCAGACCTTTGGCAGCAGATCCAGGGTGAGCAGCTTTTGGCTTTCCTGTCTCCTTCAGGTGGCTTGCACAGGCCTGGGAGCACAAGGTTGTCATCTCCTTTCAGCAGTTCTGAATTACCTGCGAAGATACTATCAAGCCATCTAATTTTAGCTCTCTGATGGCCAGAAAGAGAAAAGTGGTATAGGAGCTTGCAGCATCCCCATAAACAGATGAGGAAGGCACCACAAAGGTACTCAGAGCCTTGTTCCTACCTCATTTCCCATGACAAAAGAAAGCTCTCCACAAGTTCTCAAGCCAACACCACTCAGAAGGATGCAGGGAAGTTGGCAGCACCATTTATAGAGGCTGCCAAACACAAGAGCAGCTTAGAGCCCAATCTCACACCTCCTCCCTTTCCTACACTGCACTTAAAGCTCAGAAGCACCTTCCCCCATACGGATTTCCAGGCTGAAGAACCTGAGTTCAGCTCACCCCCATCCCAGTCAGAGGCAGTGACGTGATTTCCTCTGCCATGGCACGGTGCTGAGGGGAACATCGCACTGCTGTTTACTCATGGCTGGTTCCTAATATAGTTTCCTTTTTTTTTTAATTGCAAAGTGGCCTTTCCCTCTTCTGCATTGTAGATCCATTTCCCGCACAAGCACATGGGAGACAGCTGTAGCCAGCACTTCAGTGGGTGTTAAAAAGCCCCTCTTGACTGAGGCTGACAACAATGCCATGCTTGTTCCCAGCACAGTCTCACTCTGTCTCCTCGCAGGAGCAGCTCCTCACTCTCGTGCGAGGCCTGCGCGTTCCTCAGGGTTGGTTTAATTGCTGAAGTCACTGCAAAAGGCTGCTGTCATCCATGCAGGCAGAGATCTGACTGCCCCAGCTTCACATCCAGCAGACCCAGCTCCTTTGCATGGACTGAGGGGCAATTTTACTCCAAGGGAACTGCTTTGGTGCACACCTTCAGCAGCAGCTGACCATTGCTAAGCATAGCCTGTCCTAGAGGTGAAATACAGCAAAAGGCAGCTAACGTTGGCATTAGGAAGGATGGGAGCCACCCTTTGAAGGCTGTAGGGCCTCCTCAGAGTTGAAAGAAAAGGAGATAGAAGAGGGATCAGTACAACTGTTCTGAAAATTTCAGAGGTTATAATTTCAGTCTCTCATCTCTTTCCTCGCTCTTCCTTTCTCCTTTCCTGGATCTGGTTTCTGCAGTTGCAGTATTTCTCAAGTGCCTAAAGCAGTATCACAACCTAAAGATGGGAGAGAGCACAGACAAAGGTAGGAGGCAGGGAAAGGACCTCTGCCTTTGGGTCAACACTTAGCAGAATTCTGCTTATTTTCGGTTGTGCAAATCAGGAAATGCTCAATTCTTTCATGAATAGAATTCAGCTGTGCTGGAAACAACACAAGACAGATGTTTTAGATGCCAGATAAGGACATCTCCTGACCTAGGGGAAGTTGTGCAATATGGATGTTAGCAGGATGATTATATTACTGTGGCCAACAGCTCTTAGGAAAATACCCCCATGAGCTCCATGTTAGCTTAGAGTGATCACTGGTGCAGTCCTCAGCACGGGGAACTTCCTGTGGCCACAGAGACTGCTGAGGGAAAGGAGATCGTGGGAATGGGCTGTGGTAGAGCACTACTCCAGGGTATATGGCTCCTGCTAACCCATTGATAAGTGGATGTCTCTGCATCTATTTCCAGGCATCTCATCACCAGACTGGGGCTCTCCACCAGCTCCCATGTCCACAGACATGGCAATGCAGATACCCCATGGATTAAGCTGTACCCTGAAAGGAAAGGTATGTTACCATCCCACCAAGCTAACCACGATGAACCCTCATAGAATATCCTAACTTGGAAAGGATCCACAAGGATCATTGAAGTCCAGCTCCAACCCTATACCACTTCAACTTGGCAGTTTTGCTGCCACAAAAACAGAGGAAGCCACCAAGAAGCAGTATTAGACCCTATCCAGAACAAGCCTTAAAAATAGGGATAGATGTTGCTCAAAACAGGATTTGTGAAAGAAAGGCAACAAGTGATGCAGCAAGCAGAGGTGCAAGCAGCCCTTTGTACCAACTACATTTCAGGAAAGAACTATCTCTCTCCCCCCATTAGGGAGACAAGAACAGGTTGTATGCAGTTTAACAACATTTAAACCTTTATTTCAGATCACAAGTAAAGCAGGTCTTGGCTTCACAAAAGCACATCTTGGTTTAACTAATTAATTTGATAATCCGCTATTTGCAATCCTCAGGAGACATTCAGCTTCTAAAGCAAGTAATTACCACTAAGTGGCAACCTCTTTGTGAGGCCCAGTCTGATTAGGGAAAAAATTTCTTAAGCCAGAAATATAATCATGGTGTGATTTCCCAGAAGGACTGAAGGAGAGACTACATAACAACAGCTGGTCACGCTCACCATCTGAAGGAACAGAAGCAACTCAATTACCAGGTCTCCAGCTACAATTCAAAATGTTGTTCAGTGCCACATGCAGCCATGGCCTGCAGTTAACCATCAGGAAGTCTTACAGAAGGTATTTTGTAGGGACAGAAATCAGAAGGTCTCACTTGGAGGGCTCAAATACCCATGTGTGCCACAAGGGAAAGAAAGGAGAGGAATAAATTTTGTTTTTTAAATTCACACATCAGGCTGGCTGCAGCACATATTGAGAGAGGTGATTCTCCTCCTCTGCCCTCATGAGACCTGCCTTGGAGTGGTACATCCAGGTCTGGGTCCTCAGCACAGGAATGACATGGACCTGTCAGAGCAGGTCCAGAGGAGGCCACAAAGATGATCCTAGGGCTGGAGCACCTCTTCTGTGTGGACAGTCAGAGAGAACTGTTCAACCTGCAGCAGAGAAGGCTTTGGAGAGATCTTAGAGCCCCTTCCAGTACTTAAAGGAAGCTTACAAAAAAGAGAGAAGTTTTTATGCAGGCAGAGAGTGATAGGACAAGGGGGAGTGGTTTTAAGCTAAAAGAGGAGAGATGTAGATTAGGTGTTAGGAACAAATTCTTTACTCAAAGGACAATGAGGCACTGGCTCAGGTTGCCCAGAAAAGCTGTGGATGGCCCATCCCTAGAGGTGTTCAAGGCACAGTTGGACAGGGCTTTGAACAACCTGGTTTAGTGGGGGGGCATTCCTGCCTGTGGCAGGGGGGCTGTAACTTTGAGGTCCCTTACAAACCAAACCATTCTATGATTCTAAGTTGAAGCCCATAGTGTGCAGTCCCACAGAGAAGCAGTGCAAGCAGGGCAATATCCGCCTTACAGCCTCTGCCCAGATATGAAGGCACACCTTGATGACACACAGTGTCTTCCCAGACAAGCCAGCTGGACTCAATACATGCAGAGTACTTGCTGGTTAGACTAGCTCCGGGCATCCCCAAGTGCCCAGGGTTTTGGCTCAGCTGGCATCCATCACTGCCAGAGTCCACAGGACACAGTCCTGCTTCTGCAACCAGCCAAGACACCCATCTCAGTCTGAGCAGCTTTGGGCTCCTTTAACTTTGGGCCAGGGAGGGGACACACAGAGGTGCCCCCAGGCCTTATGAAGTGGCCCTGCTGCACACCACTCTTGGGTTAATGCTGCTACAACAGTCTCCAGACACTTCTCCTTGAAGTCATGAACACAACCAGCACAGGTAGGAGGAGGGCTTGGATGGAAACCTGGCCTCCTGCCCAATCAGACACCACCCCAGTGCACCCACACCCTGAGGGTGTTTCCCCACTGCACTGGACTCCCCTCTTGGGTCTCAGCAGTCTGGTTCTTTGAGTACTAGGAAGGTGCACTGGTTGGCAGGATGTGACCATAATGGAGAAAATATCCCAACCCCCTACAAGAGTCTGTAGGACACAGAACCAGGCAGGGACACACCTCTGTGAATGTGGAGCCAAGAGAGCTTAAATGGTTTAAGAGGAGCTACTTGTCTGTCTCCTGAGAGTTTAGGCATTGCCTGCCTTTCCCGAGAACAAAGTGCTCTTGGCTTAGAAATCCAGCTGTGATTTCAGGACTGCTGCTTCAAAACTCACCACAGTCTCTGAAGAGAAGAATAGGTCAGCTTTTTCTGAAGAGCAGCCTAAAAGCAACCCATCTCTCTCCAGATCCCACGTATTTAATGGCACAGAAGAGTCATCTGTTTACCTTCCCTCCTGGCAGGGATGTTGCATGCCATTTAGCCCCACAGCACATGTTTACTGTACTCTCCGAGCCAGCACGCTCACCTCTGAGCTAGACGTGCCAGCGGGCACCCACACCCTTCCTGCCCCTCTCCCACAGACAAGGGAGTCGTGGGACACAGGGTCACACACTACTGCTAATTCCATCCTCAGTCACAGCTGCCAGGGCCTGCTCCTCTTTCCAGGTCTGCTTGGCAGAGTGACAGACAGACACCTCCCACCATGGCTCCACGCCACCAGCAGCCCCCCACTTGTGTCCCTGCTCTGTGCCCAGCTCATGCCTGAGCAACCAGCACCCATGAGACACCTGCCCAGCCTGCAGCAAGAGAAGTGGGTACATCCCTTGAAGGATGCCACTGAGCACCAACCATTACCAGATGAGAGCTGGGACACACTTCTGATCTGGAGACCCATTCCTTCTCTTCCCAAAGCCAACCTAAATCAAACTATGCCCTGCTAGGAGACAGGGCTGGCAGCTCTAACCAGGGAAGCAAGGACCCCCTCTCCAACCACTGGCTGCAGTCTCTGCTCCACAGTTTGCAGAGCCAGCAAACTGTGAGCCAGCTCCCAGGTCCTACCTGGGGTGACAGTCAGGGACCCTGACCCAGGAGCTTTGATCCCCAGAACTGCTGTTCCCCTGGGTGCACACTCTGCCAAGCTCCCCTCCAACCCTCCCAAACCCCACACTTACAGCCAGCATTTGCAGAGCTTCTACCCAGCAGATCCCGACAGATCTTGCAAACCATTCTCCCATGGCAGAATGTCTCCAGAGAGAGGGAAAGCTCTCACCTGCCTACAGTTTGCTTCTCCAGAGCAGGCAGGCAAAGAGCTGAGTTAGCTCAGCACTCCCTGGGGCAGAGCAATAGCCCCAAGATGCATCTCCAGGTCCAGTCAGTGCCTTATAGAGCTGCATGGGCGTTCCCTGGGACCAGCTGTCATGGTGCCTGCCACAGCTGGGCTGTGCTGCCCACTGAACTCAAGCAGTCCCACTGTGAGTCCTCCAGGTGCTTCTCAAAGTACTCTTAATCCAGCTGGTATTTCCAACAGGGGAATGACCACCTGCTCAGGTCTGACAGTTTCCCCAGATACAGAAGAGATCTGCTTTGTCCGCCTCTAGCCTTGCCCAGCTGGCAGCAAAGGGGAAAGATCTAGTCCTCCAGCAGCTCTGCAAGGCTTCAGGCTGACATTCAAGTCACTCTGCAGTGGGCAAAGAGCAGTTTGGGGTCAGGGTCTTATCCCCAGGGGAGTCTAGAGCCAGCTCTGCTGACTGCAGATCCAGAGCACTGAGAAGGCTCCTTATATGCCACTGGGAAGGGCTGGTTTGGCAGGGATAGCAGCAGTCTGTCATGGAACATCCACAGCTGGCAATTAGAGGAGTGAACCTCAGGGAATGCCTACAGCAAGGATGCCAGGCAGAAAGACAGAGCAGGTGGGACACGGGGCACAGTGAGGACGTGGTGTGACGTGGATCATAGCTGCTGTAGCAGGGACCCTTTGTTCCCAGTGTGGGCTGGAGGCAGAGGAAGCACCAAAAAGCAGCACATGACTGAAATGCTGTGAGCTGGTTCCAGCTGGGGTGGGCACCTCCCCTCCCTGGCACCAGGGCTGGAGAGCACCAGCAGGAAATGGTGTGATTCCATTCCATCGGCAGCAAAGCCATTAGCAGCAATAACAATGTGCCTCCTGAAGGACATGAGCAGCTTCCCCTTCAGACAGGCAGGGTGGAGGGTCTGGCCTTCTATAAGCAATCTGTCCTCTCGCCCTCTCGCTTGCCCTTCTTCCATCATATTGCTGCTCTCTTCATCCTTGCAGAGCAATCTCTGCTCCCAAATCGCGACAGGGTAAGGCCAGCTACAGAGCAACCCCGGGAAGGTTCAAGGAGGCTTAGACCCCTCTGGGGTTCAAACAGGATTGCCAGGCTGGGGCCATGAGCCTTTGGAGGAGCTTGGTGGGAGGAGGGACAAGTGGTCAACAGCTTCCTCCCCAACACAGAAACACCCAGGTCCAAATGTGTATTCTTGGCTGCTTTTTTTCCTTCATAGACTCATAAAGGAAATGTTAAGAATTTGGAATGGACCTTAAAGATAATTCTGTCCCAATCCGTCTTTCCATGAGCAGAGACACCTCCCACTAGACCAGACTGCTCAAGGCTTTATCCAACCTGGCTTTAAACACTTCCAGGGTTGGGACAACTACAACCTCCCTAGGCAACATGTTCCAGTGTTTCACCACCCCCACAGTAAAAGAAGGCTTTGGGTTTGGGTCATATTTTGCAAACCCCGCCTGCGATTGCTGCCGGGTGAGATGAAGGTGTCTGAGAAAGAGCTGGTGACTGAACCTGGACATCACACCCGCCATCAGGAGAGCGGGAGGGAGCTGGGCAGCTGGGGCTGGCACACCAAAGGAGGCCTGAAACTACCACACGTATATTGTCCTTTCCCTTAAGACTGCCCCGTCACGGAATCCCGGGGGCCTCGGAGCCGCGCTCCGCCGCACCCGCCCCGCCGGGGGCTCCCTCAGGGGGCGCGGCGCCATCTTGGCGGGCGGGCCGGGGCGAGGCCTCGGCGNCCGCGCCAGCCGAACTCCGCGCACCGAGCACCGAGCTCCGCATACCGAGCTCCGCGCCAGCGGAACTCCGCGCACGGCGCACCGAGCTCCGCACACCATATCCCGAGCTCCGCGCACCGCATACTGAGCTCCGCGCACCGAGCTCCGCGCACCGAGCTCCGCGCCAGCCGAACTCCGCACACCGAGCTCTGCATACCGAGCTCCGCGCACCATATACCGAGCTCCGCGCACCGAGCTCCGCGTACCGCGCATCGAGCTCCGCATACCGAGCTCCGCGCCAGCCGAGCTCGGTACTCAGCCAGCGCCGGCCCCTCTTCCGACCCTCGGCGCGTCACCCTGGCCGGAGGGGAGATGCTCCCCTACACCCCCCGATCCCCACCTTGGGGGCGGTTTGGTTGCCTTTGGGCAAGCGACACCCCACGTGGAGCTGTATTTATAGACAAATCCAAGCACAGCGAGGTAGCTGCCTGACTTTTTCCCCTCTTCATTGCACTCCTCAGTCTGTAATTTCCTGTTTGCCTTTAAAGCTATTTTTACTAAGGAGAAAAAAAAAAAAGTTAAACATTTTTAGCAGTTCTATCTGTTCACTAGCAGAATAAAGCAAAGGTCGGAGTGAAGCTAGCAGGGATCATGGATTAACTCCCCGGCAGCAACCTGTCCCAGCTGTTTGCTCCACAGCCCTTCCATCCCAGCACATGTGGCTGGTGCTCCTTCACTGACCGGCTCCCATCAGCCAGCCCCACACCACATGGGAAAGCTTACCAGCCTTCATAGTTGTTTCTTTTTTATTTCTTTCTCTGTCTTTCTGGGTACCTTTCTGAAGCTTTTGCCAGCTTTCTCCATAAATAGAAAAGGGTAGGGAAAAAATGTCTACTGAAAATAGGTGTATCTACATGCAACTATGTGGTAGAGAAGAGAATATCCTGGCCCTTGGGAGACTGGGATTTCTGAGAGAGCAGGAAGGACCCAAATGTCTAGGAGAAATCTGTGACTCCTACTCCATGGTCCCAGCCATGCCTACAGGGGGGCTCTTAGGGCTCTGAGCCCACAGCTCACTCAGCTGGCTGTGGGAGCCTCAGAGACCCTAAACTGCCAGGAAGCCACACATGGTGAGGCGTCAGGTGGGTGCACAGCCAGAAGCAAACTTCCCCCCAGCCAGCCAAGGAGCCAAAGCAAGGCTTTAAATGGCTCTCCAACAGTGTGGGCTTAGCTGGGCTTCAGGAAGCAAAGCTTGTGTGCAGGCAGGGATTGCCCTGCATTGCTGTGACAGAGGAAAGCACAGATACAGCACAGCTGCTGCAGAGTTTGGTCACTACCAGTGGCCTTTCCAAGCCCTTCTTCCTGGGCCACCCACAAGCTTGGGATGACCTGTGGTCTGATGTAGACCAGACCAACTGGGCTGGTGGTCACCTCCCCAAAGTGTCCTCAGCCCCCTCCCTCCCTCCCTCCCTCTCCAACTAACCCACCAACACATTTCATTTACCTTCAGGACAGCCTGGATGTGTGGCCACAGATGCCAGGAGAAGATGAGGTGAGAGGAGCCCAGGTGGCTTCTTCACAGTCCTTGCCTTCCAGCAGGCTATGAGGAGCTGTGTCTGACCACAGGGAAGATCACAGCTCTTGGATCTGGGGTACTCATAAAATCAATGCCCCCACCACGCTGGCTTCCACTCTGGCTGTTCTGTAGAA
>VYZP01055695.1:1444-54690 GCA_013400635.1 Hypocryptadius cinnamomeus
AAATAAAATTAGAATAGGGTTATGTGATAGAAAGTAATGGATAATGTTAAGTTTGGGCGTTTCTACAAGTCTCTTTTACAACAATGAAATGATAAACCTGTTGGAAAGTATTTTCACTGTTTGGTTGATTAAAACAGGTTGGTTTTCTACTTTTGTACACGTGTATTGTTTTTTAAATTAGCTATGGGTACTATTTTTCCTTTTAAAAAGCCTTGCGCTTTTTCTTGATTGCTGGTGAGTTTGTTATACCCATGATGAGATTTGCTTTGTGCTAGTTTGCTGTGTTTGTTTAGAGTGGAAAATTAAATTTGACCTAAGTTCTTTAATTTTGAAGAGTTCAACTCTGTACTTAAACTCTAGATGCAGTTCTGAAGCGATGCTGCAATTTCACATAACACATTCAACTGACATAAGCCAAAACTGCTGCCAAATAAATAGTTCCTACTCTCTATGTCTCTGGAAGCTTCTGTTTTCTGTGCCACCCCATGTGAGAGGCTAGCAAACTTTGTTGTTCTGTTGCATGAGGAGAGTTAGCTTGTGACAAACCTAGCTACTTATTTGTGCCGGTGAATTGTTTGTGAGCCAGACCAGTTTTCTAATGCAATTTATGATGGAGTTGCACAAATACCTGTGCTTTTATTCTGTTACAGGTTAAGTGGTTGTTGTAAGAACAGAAATGTCCATCTGTGGACAAAAGAAAATGGGACTGATTTTGAAGTTGTATGTGATATTATTATTGGGGTGCTCTAAAAAGTCTATTCCTTCAGCTACTGAACAATTCCTCTCCTTACCACATATTACGTATCCAGAGGGAGAGGAGAAATCAGTCAGATTTGCTATTGTACCTGACTTAAACATTAGGAAATAAAGGAAAGAAATAGAAACATAAGGAAATAAGAATGTGAAAAATGCAGAAAGGGGACTTAAAGGACTTAGAGTTTAATGATCTGCACTAGTGAAAGGCTGATACCCTAAGGAATGTCTAAGCTAGAATGTCTTCTAGTTCTTGTATATTGCTTAGGACATGTGAAGCTGCATCCTTTAATTTTAAAAACTGGAGTAAAGGTTGAATCGATAGAAAAAGCCCAGAATTTACAGCAATGAAAATTAGATATTAGTACAAATTAGGTCTTTTTTGTTGCTAATACTTACATAGATAAGGTGTGGGTAAAATTACAAGCAGTCAGTAAAGCAGAAGTGGAAGAACATACTGGCTAAAAATCCTATTGATATTTTATTGAATTTTTGGCTCTTGTTTGTTTTTTGAATATTTAGTCTGTGTATATAATATGCATGGCCATTTGTTGAATGTGAGCTAGAAATGTTCTATAACTAGCAAATTGACCAAGATATGCAAAGTAGCTTAATACCACACTTGAAATGGTATTTCTGAAAACATAATTTTGACAAACACACATGATAGGGGAGCATTTTGCTAGTATATTTAGCATCACCTAAAGACTTCAATCTAGTGTAGAAAATTTCTTTTATGAGAAGAGGCAGTAAAGTAATGCATTCTGTTGGATCACTACACAGGATAACAGTCTCTGGCATTTTGGATCCCACTTTTCCCTAGATCTTCTCTGTCTGGTCAAATCACTGGAACTTGCAGTGTGAATGGAAATCTTCTTACTGCCTTTCAGATAATCTGGCTCTCATGTGATGTGAAGGATTTTTTTTTTTGTGAGTGTGAAACTGTTAATTAAGCTGCTTAGTTGATCTGTTGTATGTACTTAACTGTTGCATATCATAGCAGAATTATTTTATTATTATTTTTTTTTCAAACCCTACTTGACGTTGTATAGTAAAAGGGACAGGACTGCGGGTGCTTGCATATAATAGTGAACTTAGGGCTTTTTGGCAGATGCTAGCTGAATTTCCAGTAAAATGAATGGAGTTTTTAACATGAACATGGAAATATTTCTTGTTTACTGAAGTGCAAGACTTTATTTTGGTAGCACTATTGGATTTGATTCATGCCCTCTAAATCTGATGGATAAATGCATAGCTGTGTAGGGGGTGAGAAGGGAGGCTGGAGCCCAGGATTCCCACAGTTAAGCTGAGAAGGTTAAAATGAATAATGGGGAGTTAAGGTTAAAACGAATAATGGGGAGTACCTTCCTTAGAAGGAGACTGCATTGTCCCTAGAGAGAGAAAAGGTTAAGGGAAGACAAAGGTTAAGGGAAGGAGACCTACTTAGTCAAAGGACACCAACCAAGGTAACAACTAATTGTGGTTTGGAGAAAAGGCTTTATTGTTTGCAGAGGTCTGTAACATCCTGATGTTCTTCACTTAATAGCTAAAAAAGTGAAATCCTCCCTTTTAAAGGTTTTGTGTTCTGCTCTTGTTCCTGGAGCTTATAATGAGGTGGTCCCAGGGGGTTGAATGCCTTTGTCTATCTTTGGAAATGGGTATTTGTTTCAGCAGGTGAGTCAAAGGGCCTGAAAGGAAACTGTGCTTTTTTGCAGCATTAAGTCACCTGCAAAAATATGTATTTCAGAGTACACCTGAAAATTTCAAGAGAAAAACCCACTGGTTTAGGTCAGAAATAGTTAGAACTTCTGACAAATTAATTTGTGGGGTTGTTAAAATGAATATGTTGATCCAGGGTGGAACATACTTCCCTTGTCTGTTTTTTCATGAAATTGCAAATAAGCTGCTGTTAAATTTGTTCGTGAGGTGTTTAGATGCTAGGAGACTGCTTTCTGAGGTTTTTCATTGATTTGCTACATTTTATTTTTAAAAAAATGTTAATACATGGCAAAAAACAATGCAAAATGGTTCATTTTAAAAGTTTATAAAATATTGTCTCTCTGTTCAGGGAAGAAATAGGAAATATTGTCATGTGTTTGAAAATGTTTGGCAGGGAAACTGTGTTTAGACAAGAATCTAAAGAGACTTCTGTAGATCTTCCCTTCAGCAGAAACTCATGTAACCATCAAAAATCGTTTAGGGCTCTTACTAATATATTAGTCATTCAGACCTCAACTTTGCAAGCAGTGAAGTGGAAAAACCTACTGTGTCTTTTCATTAGGGAAACATTTTTATTACTGGGTTAAATCTTACGCAGTTTTTATTCAGAGGTTGACTTCCTCTCCCCATTCCTCTTGTCCTTCCTCCCTCCCCAGTGAAATATGTGCCATGCTTGGGACTTCTGCATGTAAAGGGTTTCAGTCCTGCTTGGGGCTTTTGCATGTAAAGGGTTTTCAGTCATGCTTGGGGCTTTTGCATGTAAAGGGTTTTCAGTTATACTTGTTTTCATCAACATTACTGTTGATGTAATGTTGATGTAATGTAATGATGTACACACAGACAATAAATACTGTAATCTGAGAAATCTGTGTATGCATACCCATTTGCAGGTTTTAACTGCAAGTAAAGTGAGCTACAATAAAAGAGAAACCAATAAATACTTGTGTTCAAGGATATTAATACATACACTTCAAGTCTTGCAGCTGAAACATTTTCTTTTAAGCTTAGTTTCTCTGTTAGTATGTATCTTCATCTGTTACGTGTCTTACATGCTCTCTTTGTATGTCCTTATCCTTGATTTGTACTTTAGTCACTTCCAAATACTGTTATTGCTTCTCTATATCTTGCCTGCATCTCTTGAAAACACTAATATGAGCCCAAAATACTGAATTTTGAGACAGAGATTTACACATTTACATCCATGCAGCTTCTTTTACTTCTTAGGGCAAATTTAAGATGTGGAGCATTTGTAATATTTGGTTGTACAATATAAATGAATAAGGCAAATTTTAGGCTTCAATTTTTTAAATCTTCTCCACAATACTTGATTGTCTTCTCTGATATTTTTAACTTGGGCTTATCTCACTAGCATTCAATTTTTTTTTTTCACAGTCTTCAGTTTTTCTTAGCTTCTCCAGTTTTCTGTCTTTGTCTACTTTTTTCACAACTGTTTTCTCTTGATCTTTCATGCCTTTCCATGTGTGACTGACCAAACCTCCAATAAATGTATTTTATTGGAGAAGCTTTCTTTAAACCACTTTTCCAACATCCCTTTCTACAGTGTGTTCAAAATGTGAAAGTGTGGGTTCTGCATCAGAGATGAATGTGTACTCATACATTTTTGTTACAGAAATACTACATGTATTCAGAACATTTCACAATGCTTTGGATATTGCTCAGTTAGTATATTGTTTTGAAGAAATAATTCAAGGCACTCCTGTCAGCACACAGTACTAGGAAAACAGCTGCTTTTAAGACACTCATCTGAAGAATACAGAAACACTTGTATATCCAGAGTTAAGAAGAGAAAAATACTCAGGTAGGGAGTTAAGTACAGCTTAAAAAACACAGATCTTTTGTAAACAGTTTAAGGTACTACATACTTTCATTTTCTTTGTACATTCCAGAGGTGTAAGGTAGTTGATAACTTTGAAGTTCTTCTAGTAGAGAAGTAAAATGTGACAATTCAGTGCTGGATGATTTCACTGTACTGGGTTCAACAGTAAGCTCATGCTGATAATTAACTTTTGTGGTTTTGTGGTTTATATATTTTATGTATATTTATATTTTTTCTAAAAATCATGGTATATTGATCAACACTGTGATGATTGTGTAGTAATTTTGCCTAAAGAAAATTAGGACGTGGCTAAACATCTGAATGAAAATCATTTCATAGTAGTGAACTAAATCAGGAGACAAAGACAGTCTTGGTAGCAAGAAATTTATTGCATTTCATTTTGGTGTTGTTGTTTTTTGTTTGTTTTACTTTATTTGCTTATAGTAGAAAGAAGAGAGTATGGGATCATTGTAGGATATAACTTGGTATGATCAGATATATAGGTCATGGAAGTGCATGCTTGAATCAGGACTTCTAGTTGCTGGTAAATGCTCAAAGATAAAATTGATTAAGGTATGTTATAAGTGAATTTGTTTTATAATTTTCTACAAGTCATTCTTCCTGACTCTGCTTAATCCCAGTCTTCAAAGTATGTCAGAGGTTGGTTAGCTGTTGATATATATTTATAATGTTCAGAATGATGTTGCTGAAAGTAAAATGCAAGATACTGACTCAGGAACTTCCACTGTAGAAGATAACTCTAAGCATTTTCAAAATTAAAACACTTTCAATAATAGATGAGTTTGCACAGTATGAATACATGATCTTGCAATGCATTCTTATTCAGTCAAAATTGGAAGTGCCTGAAATTGTAGTATTTGGCCCATAAATTAGTTATTAAGAACATCCAGCATTAATCCATATATGATTTGAAAAAGTTACTGATCTCTTTTCTTTAGGTATCTGTTGTCCAAAGCAGCTGGAGATCACCAACTCCCTCTCTGTGTGACATCACTAGAAAACACTAGACTGGTGATGTCACACATACCACAGAACCCCGCAGCAGAATGGAGCAGGCCTATCAAGGGTAAGTTTTCTCCCTCCACCACCACCCCTTTTCAACAATATTGCATGGTTTTATAAGATTAAGAATTTTCTTTACTTTATGTCCCTGGGATATAACGTAAAGATTACAGACCATCTTATAAAACTGCATAATATTGTGGTGTTGTGTGTGTGTGTTTATTTAAAAGCAAAACAAAAACTCATATATAAGTTCAGTCCTTACCCCATGTATCAATATCCTGGCTCCAGTCTGCTTTGGGGTTCCATGATAAGTATGCCAGAATAGTTTATGTTGGGGCATCGATCACAGAGAGTGGAGTCAGCATTTCCTGGCTGCTCTGGATGTCAGAAACCTTATTTTAACAGGTAAGTTTTCAGTTGAATGTGTTGAATGTCTCTCTGCATTTAAATAGAAACATTCAGCCCATTTGTAAAATGTATTTTTATTGTGTTTGCATTTTTTAAATTTACTTGTAACTTGACATAGCCTAAAGTCATATTTTATACTTCTCTGTCTAGTCCTTTTATTCCTCTGGTTTTTTCCTGTGTTAGTACCTTATATTGTGTTTTCAGAAAAAAAAATAGTGTCTTGTTTGTCACTAATTGGAACAAGATGGTAACTAAATTCTGTTTAATATCATTCCCAGTGATCTGGACAAGGGGATAAAGGGCACCTTTAGTCAGCTCACAGACAGCACCAAACTTGGTGGGAGTGTTGATCTGCTGGAGGGCAGGAAGGCTCTGCAGAGGGATCTGGACAGGCTGGATCATGGGCCAAGGCCAGTGCTGTGAGGTTCAACAAGGCCCAGGGCTGGGTCCTGCCCTTGTGTCACAACAACCCCAGGCAGTGCCACAGGCTGGGCCAGAGTGGCTGCAAAGCTGCCCACAGGAAAAGGACCTGGGGGTGCTGGTGACAGCAGCTGGACATGAGCCAGCAGTGCCCAGGTGGCCAAGAAGGCCAATGGCCACACCTCAAATTCTGTGTTCAGTTCTGGGCCTCTCACTACATGAAGGACATTTTGGTGCTGAAATAAGACCACAGAAGGGCAATGGAGTTGGTGAAATATCTGAAACATAAATCTTGTAAGGAGCTGGGGGTGTTGAGCCTGAAGAAAAGCAGGCTCAGGAGAGACCACAGCTGCCCTGAAAGGAGTGTGTAGCCAGGTGGGTGTTGGTGTCTTTTCCCAGGGAACAAGTGCTGTGTATTTCTGATGAACCTGGCTTTGGAGGTCCAGCCTGAACTTTTAGCTGATCTCTTATAATATATCATTTGGTATTTTTGAGAATTTACAACACAGATATTTGTGAAAACAAGTGTATTATTGAAAGTGTATTAAGTGTATTAGCAAATGTATTAAGAAATTAGTGGGCAGCTATGTAATAGGGAGTTAAGTCATAGCTTTATCAATTATTGATTTGCCTTTCCCCCCTGTGAATAAAAGACAAAGACTGGACTGTGTTAGAGAATCAAATTACATATGAAAAGAAATATAAATTTTGTTGTGATGGATCTTAAGATTATATAAATGTTTTTAATGTCTCTTTTTACTGTTTAATATTTAAGGAATAGTAACATCTAGCATTTATGTGTTTGCACAGAAAATCAATTAAACCACAATAATTTAAAAGAGAAGGATTTTTTTTTCAGCCTTTTTTGGCCTATACTCTTCTGTCCTGACTACTTCTGAGGAAAAAAGATTCTTCTCATGGCTAAAATTTGTTCATGCTTCCATTAGCAGGTTTATTGTCGATTCTACAACCCTACTAAGAAAAATAAGTAAAATAAGTCAGTAAAGTCTTGAAGTCTGTTCTTGACTAAACATTGTACATGTGCTGGCTGCCTAACAGTTGCTGCTTCAAATTTATTCAGTGGTCACCTGATACTTATCTTTCTCATAAATACTCTTTTTTTCCTACTTAAGGCAAGATCTTAGCCTTATTTAAAGACAAATTAGGCTCAGAAATTAATAATTTCTTGGGGTTTTTACTTTGCAGTGATTTTTCATATATTTTTAATATTACATTTTCACACATTTTCTTTGCTATATCAACTGCATGTACAGCATTTCCATTTCACAATAGTAGTAGCATTGTTTATTTTTGCTATTTGATTTTTGTTTTGAGACAATGCACTAGTGCTCTGTAGTATATAAATACATTCTTTTAAAACAGACTGCAAAATGTTTTGTTTACCTTACAAGAAAAATAAATCTGTGCATGTAATATTCTTTTGTATGTTAACAATTAATTCTGTTGATTGCTAACTTTAAGAGATGATGTAGTCTAATGCCAAATGCCCTGGTAGACTACAGTACACCGAAGGTCTGGTTTCTGTTGTAGTAATTAGTGACAGGTTTTATGCATGTGACTGGACACAAGTGAAGGAAATTATAATTCAGTTTACTGGCTTATCTGTGTGTTCAACATTGGTCATTATGTGGTAATATAGCATAATGATCCCATTTTAAATCGTTGCTTTTGTAATTTTAATTGAAGAATGAAGGTAACTGTTTGTTTTGTTATGTAACATGTAAATGATTATCCATAACAAAATTGATACCTGGTCTTCAAACAAGCATTCAAGCTGAGTGATCTGGCTGTATGTTGGAGAGATCTCCTGAAATGTGTAGAGAGAAATTGTCAAAGTCCTTAGGAAGGTCATTGTTCTAGACTGCTGGAAGGCAGCTGTGACAAGCTTTATCCAGATTTTCCTGTCTTACCTTTCTTGGTGTGCTAGACCACAGGAAGCTGTGAAGGATATGTGCACTATCAAAAGCTAATTATGTATATGAAATGAGTAAGTTCTCAAGTCTTGCTTCTTTTTCTTGCAGAACCATAATCTCTTTAATGTTTTACATCTCTGACCAGTCAAAATCTTCATTTACATAAAATGAGTTGGTAGAGTGGCAGAACTACTATACCACATCTCTTTTATAACAGTTACATATATGTGCATTGTTCAGTCTTTTATGCAATCAACTACAGAATAAAGTTTTGAAAGAAATATGTACAAGGGGTATGTGTGAGTTTTAAGGGGTGTGTTCTGCAGCACCATGGCCAGCATGGTTGTCATTTCCCAATGTCTTCTCTCCTTATTCAGACTTTCTAGATTTATGAAAACATAAATATAAGATTACATATATCAGTTTTGAAAATAAAACTTTAAATTATATGTTTGAATTAAAAGCTTAAAGGATTTTATGTTGGAAAATTGGGCTTTGCTACATAGTCTGTTTCTTCAAAAAAGACAAATTTGCTGAACTTCTCTTTTAAAAAAAGCTTTTTTTCTAGAACATTAAATAAAACAAAACAGAAAAAATTTGGAATTTTTATCCTTGAAAATTGTAGTAAAGATTCTTTTGCAAATAATAATGTTATAATTTATACCACTTCTCTTAAACGAGATTGTGGTGTGATTTTTCTGTAAAAATTTTAACTTGGAGAAGTGTACATACATGGTTGATTTCCCTGAACTGAATGGATTGCTACCTATGTTGGTTACTCATTTAACTAACATAGTTAGCAATGGTGTACTTGTAGAATCCTGTTTCAATTTTAATTTTGACTAGAAAGTGAGCATCCTTGTGGAATTACTTGTCCAACTAGGATATTATCCCTCTGCAGTATTAAAATAAAAGTAATAATGTCCTAGACAGGTGTAACTCTGGAAGGGTAGATGTAACTCTGGAAGTTTCTAATCTTTTCTTCCAGTTGTTTTCCTCATATGCTATATCCGTGTACCAGGATTATTGTAGTACTAGTACAATCTAACAAGATTTAGGTTTAATGCAATGATAAATAAATGGAATTTATGTTTTCAGGGAAGATGGTTCCACCGGAAGCAAGCAGTAAAGGAATTGCATGGTACATTGTTACGACTGCTTAATGAACTGTTACCATGGGAACCAAAGCTAATTAAAGCATTTCAAAGAAACAGGTAATTACCTGCTCTTTTTTTTTTTCAACAGTGATGCATGGGATGAAAAACAGAACCAAATTAACCTTTTAAATACTGATCAGTAAGTTGGCTTCTTAAATAAATAAAATTAAAATAGTTTGAGGAGAGTAGTGAGGCACTGGCAATACTTCAGTTGGAAGAAGTATCTTATATTCCAGAGTTACTGTCTCAAAAAAAATTTGAGCTTAACCTGGTAGTGTTTTTTTCCTCTAAAACATTCTAGAATCCTTAAGCATGCTGATCAATAGAATATCAAAACCAGTTAGGATTTGTGTTTCTGCTTATTTGGTTAAGAAATGCTGAAAACTTTTCTCTGGAGAACTGTATCAGGGCTACTTAGAATACTCTGACTACTTATTACGTAAAGCTACCTAAATTAACTGTTAATGAATTCTCCACAGAGCAATTCTTGAAGCAATGTTTTGAGGTTTTTGTAACGCAGTAAATTAGAAATGCATCTGGAAAGAAGTATGTCAAAGGAATATGAGTGAAGTAGTGACAGGTTTAAATCTAGTAAAGTGCAAGTATTAGTAACTGTGAAGGTACTACTCTGATTATAAATCATGGAGAGATTAGATATTGTCTTGAAGCTCAGTGCCATTCTTGCCTCTTAACCGTAAAGGTGTTGCTATAATTGTACCTTAGTTTTGCCATGTAGACAATGAAAAAGCAAGGAATGATTAGAGGCTTGAACTCCGTGACAAAGGATAGGAAAAGAGGCTTCTTAAATGTTGAGTGTGAAGGAAGCAGGTTACACTGTTTTGTGGTGCAGAGCTAATGCTGGAAAGTGTAAAAGGTGTTATGTTTAAAGAAACACAAAAACATAACACCAAAGATATTATGTTGGTTCCTCAATAGCTCATTTTGTGAATATCATCCATGGATTAAAATTCTTATTTGGAAATTTGGGATATTGTTGAATATTTTGCTTTCAATAGTGGACCCAAATACAAGTTCTGGGTTTTTCCTATTCTTTTCTCTTCTCATTCCTGTTAATTTTCTTTAACTGATAATTTCTTCCTGTCTTTTGCAATTTAGAATCTTTCTGGAAACATGACAGATAGTATTACTGTCAGGAAGAATTTAGTTTTCCAGTATGTGAAGTTTACAATTATGCCCTTTTTGTAAATTCTGTTGTGGAATGGTTTGGTGCTCAGTATTCTTGTCTGTCAAATCACAGAATCATAGAATGGTTTGGATTAGAAGGGACCTTAAAGATCATCCAGTTCCAATCCCCCTGGGTGGGGGCAGCTTTTGTAAATGAGGTTGCACAAAACCCCTACTAATCTGGCCTTCCAGGGATGTGGTTTCAACAGCTTTTCTGGACAACCTGTTCCAGTCCCTCACCATTCAGAATTTCTTCCCAATCTCTAATCCAAACCTACTCTTTCAATTTGAAGCCATTGCCCCTTGTCTTCTCCCTACAAGCTCTTGAACAAGTCTCTCTCCCTTCCTTTTTTGAAGGCCCCTTCATGTACTAGAAGGCTGCAATTAGGTCTCCCTGAAGCTGCCTCTTTTCCAGGCTGACCAATCTCTCTCAGTCTTTCTGCACAGGAGAGGTGTTCCATCCCTCTGATCACCTTGGTGGCCTCCTCTGGACTCACTCCAGCAGTTCCATGTCCTTCCTGTGCTGGGACCCCAGAGCTGATGCAGCCCTGCAGGTGGGGTCTCAGCAGAGCAGAGCAGAGGGGCAGAATCCCCTCCCTGGCCCTGCTGCCCACGCTGCTCTGGGTGCAGCTCAGGACACGTTTGGCTCTCTGGGCTGTGAGTGCCCATGGCTGGGTCAGGTCCAGCCTCTCATTCACCAGCACCCCAAGCCCTTTTCAGCAGGGCTGCTCTGGTCTATTCATCCCCAGCCTGTGCTGAGACTGGGGGTTTCCCCAATCCAGGTGCAGTACCTTGCGCTTGACCTTGTTAAAACACATGAGATTTTCCTATGGACCCATTTTTCAAGCTTGCCCAGGTCCCTCTAGATGGCATCCCATCCTCTACATCTGTCAGCTACACCGCTCAGCTTGGTGGCATCTGCAAACTTGCTGAGAGGGCCCTCAATCCCTCTGTCTATGTGACTAGTGATGATATTAAATAACTCTGGTCTGAGTATGGACCTCTGAGGGATACCACTTGTCACTGATGTCCCTCAGGATTCTGAGCCGTTGACCACTACCGTCTGGATGCCACCATCCAACCAATTGCTTATCCACCTAACAGTCTGCTTATCAAATCCCAATCTCTCCAATTTAAGAGACTAGAATCTTGTGGAGGGCCATGTCAAAGGCTGTACAGAAATCCAGATAAATGACAACTGTAGCCATTCCCTTGTCCACTGATGTAGCCAGTCCATCCTAGAAGAACACTAAATTTGTCAGGCAGGACTTGCCCTTGGTGCAGCTGTGCTGGCTGTCCCAAATCACCTCCCTGTGCCTTAGCACAGCTCCTAGGAGGGTCTGTTCTGTCATCTTCCTCATCAGAGGTAAGGCTGACAGGTCAGTAGTTCCTAGGGTCCTCCTTTCAACCTTTTTTTAAGATGTGTACAATGTTTCACTTTTTCTTGCCACCTGGGACTTCACCTGACTGCCAAGATTTTTTCAAATGTCATGGAGAGTGGCTTGGCAAATACATCAGCTGATTCCCTCTCTTCGGTACATTCACGTTCTTCAGGTGATCATGAACCTGATCTTTACTTAGAGTGGGAGGGACTTTATTCTCCCAATCCCTATCCTGCTGTCCATCCTCTCAAGAGGTTTGGGAAGAAATATTGCCCTTGAAGACTGAAGCAAAATGATGTTGAGTACCTCAGCCCTCTCCTCATTCATTGTTACCAGTTTCCACCCTTATTTATCAGAGGGGGTCACCTTCTTTGGCCTTCCTTTTGTGGTTAACGTGCCTGTAGAAGCCCTTCCTGTTATTCTTTGTGTCCTTTGCCAAGATCAGTTCCAGTTTTGCTTTGGACTTCCTCACCCTGACCCTGCACAACCAAACTTGATCTCTTCAAGGTCTCTTCAAGCTCTTCCTGGGCCACCCATCCTAGCTTCAATTGCCTGTCCATTTGCTTCTTTCCCTTCAGTCTGATCAGCAGTTCCCTACTCAGCCCTGCTGTTCCCTTGCCTTCCTTGCCCAATTTCTTGCTCCTGGGGATTGCCAGCTCTTGCCCTCGGTGGAAGACTTCCTTAAAGATCTGCCAGCTCTGTTCCACTCCCTTGTCTCTGAGGGAAGTGTCCCAGTGGACCCCACTGGCTATCTCCTTGAAGAGCTGGAAGTCTGCTTTCCTGAAGTTCAGGGGCTGAACTTTGTTCCTCACCTGCCCATACCCCTCAGGACTGCAAATTCCAGCAGTGTGTGATCACTGCAGCCCAGACTCCCTCCAACCCTGATGTTCAAGATCAGCTCACTTCCTCTGGTGCCCATCAGATGCAGGATTGTATCCCCTCTGGTAGGGCTGCTGTCTATTCCTTTGCTCCAGAAGGTATCCCTCATGCTTTCCAAGAGTCTCCTGGCTTGCCTGCAGCTTGCTATGCTGCTTTCCCAGCAGATTTTGGGATGGTTGAAGTGCCCCAGCAGGACAAGAGCCTGTGAGCATGATGCCTCCTCTAGCTGGAGCAAGAAAGCTTCATCAATAGGGTGCCTTTGATCAGGGGTCTGTACTTAAAACCATTCTCAAGGTTCCCTTTGTTGCTTTGGTGCCTGATCCTTACCCACAGGCTTTTGACCTGCTGGTGGCTGCTCTTCAGAGACAGCTCTTCACACTCAGTCTACCTCCTGATGTAGAGGGCGACCCCTCTGCCTCTCTCTTTCCTCACCTGTCTCTTCTGGAGAGCCTGTAGCCATCAACAGTCACACTCCAGTCACATCCCAACAAGTTTCAATAATGGCAAGAAGATCATAACTTTCTAGGAGCACAGTGGCTTCCAGCTTCTGTTTGTTGCCAGTGTTGCATCAATGTGGTTATAGAACACAGAACTGTCATGCAAAGTGTGTTGAATGCTATATATGAGGTGTGATTGATAGGAGTAAATTTTAGTCTGGAACAGGGTAGTTGAGATCTTACATATGTGTGTGCTGGTAGCTAGAGAAGTACGCACTTGGAGTGCAAGATAACTTCAGAAATTAACTGAATTCAACTTGTGTTTTTAGTATGTGTGTTTTAGGCTGTAACTCTAGTTTATTCAACAAGGAAAGCCTGAGTATTTCCATGACATAACTGTTTGGACATACACACAGCACACCAGGGACCAGGTCCATCTGAAGAACGATGTTTACAAATCATGGGGAGAAAAGAAAGATGGATGGGGGATTCTAGGTCACTGTCTTGGTCTGATTCATTATGTAGCTGCTCTGCTAGGCAGTTGTGTAGCACCAGTGAAGGTGGTAAAGAAAGGTGTCATGTAAAAGGAAAAAAGCAAAATTGAGCAAAATTTGAGCAATTGAGGAAAATTCACTACAATGGTGTGAACATCTGTTCCCCCATAAGTCTCACTGCAGCTGCTCTGTCTACAGGGTTTCTCAGCGAGGTACTAACATCTTGAGTAACAGTGTTTAACTTCTAAGCTGTGAAGGGCTGGGCAACACTTCTTCCTCCAGATGCCACAGTATGGAATAACAGTCTGGACTTTTCCTTCCTTCCTTCCTCTGTTATTGTCTTTAACTAGTAGGAGCAGACTTGATGATCAAAATCCTTTTCTTTCCCTTCTGAAAGGTATTCTGGTCTTTTCAAGATTATGACAGAGTATGATGTTGAATTGTATTTGAATAGTAGCAAGGTTTAAAAGGGAAAGTTACTTATGCCCACTGATTACAATTGTTCACTGGCCTCACAGCAAAAGTTCCTCAAAAGAAAAAAGGAAATTACATGCACAAACTTTAGTATGGTAGTAGTTCCATAGTGTGCTCCTATAGTTGTTCCACACCTAGACTTCAAGCTCAAAATCCTGATGACAGAGTTGAAGTATTGTCCACACTACATCTTCATACAGTCTTCAATGCCTGTTCTCAGTGAGAGTGTCAAAGCTGGGAGTAAATTACTGGATCTCACTAACCCTTAGAAGCCCCACCTGGCTCTCCCTCTATGCCTCCTGTCCATGGGCCCAGGATCCCATTTCAGGTCATTCTGCAGTCTTCAGTCTCTGCTGGGAGTGTGCCAGTTTCCAGCTCAACTACAGCAGTTACTGTGCCTGGCCATGGGTCCTACTCATCTGGACTGACCTGCAGACTGACCTACCTGCACCATCACTGTGGAGCTGCCCAGAAATCACTCAACTGGGTCCTGACCCTGGCAGCCATCACTGCACCTGATCCTGATCTTAAACTTTGAATTGACTTCCCAATTTGATCTCAGACCTGCCCTCAGCACCAGAAACTTGCTTGTTGATCTGGGCTCTTGGTTGAAGCCAGTTACCATCCCTAGGCCTGCCCTGTGGCCGCATTCAGGGGGAGTGGAATAGCTTGCTGACTGGTGAGGCTCATGCCCTACCAGCTGTGACATTGTTCATGGCTCCTCCCTCTACATCTCATAGAGAGCAGCTAGAAGTTGCTGCATTCAGTGCAAACAACTGTTATACTAATGCAGAACAATGAGTAAATTTAAGATCTTATTGTTACTGTCATAAGGGTTAGGTCCAGAATAGTCTAGATTCTATTCCACACAAGGTATTAATTGCTATAATCTATTTATTCATTTCCTAAATAATCCTTCTGGGCATTGTGTTGGTTAGCACCAGCTGAATCCTGAAGTTCAATGTATTTGTACACTAAAATAGCCACTGTTTACATCCCATGTAAACAATGGTTTAGAAGAAGGGACAATGAAAACATGTACAGGTTAGCAGTATCAAGGTAAGTGGATGTGTTTATGAATGGTGTTCAAATGAGTGAAGTACCTATGTATTTCTGTACATTCTTTAGTGGAGCGTGAATCTATGGAACTGATAGCAGCAGCTGTTCTAATGGGCCAGAGATAAGAAAGTGTTCTTAAGGAGAAAGTTACGTTGCAGTCTCATAACTGAGCCAGAGGCATGATGTGTTTAAGAAAAACTATATTTACTTAATTCACTTCTTGGGGTTGCCTTCAAACTTTTTACAGTTAATACTCAAGCCCGTACAGGTATATTTGTCACACGAAAGATGGAGGGAAAGGAATATGGATGCAGTAAAACAGTGATGGTCATTTGACTCAGTCTTTTTGCTGTTGTTAGAGGACTTAATGAAATAGAATTCAGTTTTGGTAAAGTAAGGGACATTGCTCTCATTTCACATTTTCTGGTTTTAGAGACTTGCAGACAGGGCTACACTGTAATTATTTGAAGGGCACAGGCAATTAAATCTACACCAACTTTTTGCTTGGTAGCAAATACAAATAAAAATGTTTAAAAGTGTGGTTTTTTAGTAAAGTTAGTTTTGTTATTTTTAAGGTCTAGATTGAAGAAGGACTATGATGACTTTAAAAGACATCCAGACCATGATAAATTTACCAGAGAATTGTGGAGTAATGATGAAAGTGAAGTTGATTCTGGCAAAGAATCTTTTGCAGTAGTATGCGGTAAATCATCAGAGTCTGCAGAACATATAGAAGTTCCCAAAAAAGGTCACTCAGACAATGGTAAGCATTTACTGGAATTCAGTAACTTGAACTTGATTCAAGAGCTGAATCGAGTTCATTTGGGAACCTAATTTTTCCGTGTGACTTTGAGTCGTACTTTTTACCTTAACTCTACCACTGATAATATGAAAATGGCTTGTGGTGCATATCTGTCAGATGTAGACTTAAAGCGGGCAAACATGACCAAGATGAAAACTGTGCTTTATTGAAGTGTTTGCCATTTTTTTGTGCTTAACTATCTCTGTGATAACATAGTGGATCTCTGTGCAANACAGTCAAGATACAGATGAGGGAGATCACTCACCAGTTACTGTCACAGTCAAAATAGACTGACTTCAGGAGAATTAATTTACTTTGTTGTCAATGAAGAGTAGAGTAGAATGGTGAGAAATAAATACAAAACCTAAACCCCTCCCTTTCACATATCCACCTTCTTCACATATAACCCCCTTTTTCACATATCCACCTTCTTCCAAGGCTTATCTTCATTCCCAGTTCTTCCACCTCTTACCTTGTCAAATATCATAGGAAGGACTGAATCTGGGGATTGAGGTCTGTTCGTAACAGTTAGTCCCTTCTGCTCCTTCCTCATCCCTGCTCCAGTGAGGTCCCCCAATATGGAATTCAGTGCTTCACAAACTGCACCATTGTGGGTCCTCTCCATAGGCTAGAGTTTTTCAGCGTAAGACTGTACTAATGTGGATCTCCCATATGCCACAGTTCCTGTCAGGAACCTGCTTCAAGGTGGGCTCTTCATGGGCTGCAACTTCCTTCAAGGCATTCTACTCATCTGCAGTAGAATGGGGTCCTCAAGCATCTGCAATGTACATACCTGTTCCAGCATGGTCCTCCATGGGAGCAGGTAAACCTGCTTGATCAGGGGTCTTACTGGGTTGCAGGGAAATCCATTCCAGTGCCTGGAGCACCTCTTACCCCTCCTTCTTTGCTGACCTTGATGTCTACAGAATTGTGTTTCTACGTTTTTTCCTCAGTCCATTCTGTCACATGCTTCTTCAAAGCATTATCCATGAGACATCACCAGCAAGGCTGACAGGCTCAGCCATGTCCTGCGGTAGATTTGTTTTGGAGCCAGCTGTGTCTGGCACAAGGCAGTTCCTGGCCTCTCTCCTCAGAGAGGACCCCCTGCAGCCCCATGCAATCAAAACCTCGGTGCATGGCCCTTCTGTCCACCTGGACCTCCTGCATGCATTCTCAGCCCTCTTACCACTTCATGTATCCCCTGCTCACTGGCTAGTCCAGCTTGGTGCTCAGTATGAAACATGGCATTCACATCTTCATCGCACAGGCATCCCGCACTCTCACATGTCCACCTGTTAGGCCAGCCCAGACCCCCAGGCCCTCCTGCTCACCAGCTAGTCTAGCTTGAAGTTTATCAATGAATACATACTCACTGCATTTGGGGAGGATACAGACACTCACCCCTCAGCAGCTGGCACTAGACCCACAGGCTGTAATCTCTTGCAATTCCCCTTACCTCTACACATTGCCTACATGGGTTGTATAGCTGTACCAATTCCCTTACCCATCCTGGCTCTGTCTCCAGGATCTCCCCTGGTTTATAATCATATTAGGTTCAGGAAGTTATCTTCCTGCATGAGGCCTCTGCAGTTTCCTGATAGCCCATTAATTGGTGTGATTGGTGAAATTGTTTCTTGACATTGTCTCCATTTTTGTTTGGTTGGATCTGTCTCTCTGTATATTTTTTCCTGGCTTTTCCTTTTTTCCCCCTCAAGATAACCTTGCCGGAATATACGTTTTCTTGCTTTCACATACTGTATTCAATTAATCTAACTGACCAGGCTTGGTTTTCTTCACTGTCTCCTATTGCTGGCTAGGTTTCAATCCATGTATGTTCTTGTTTATTACTTCCTCCTTTCCTTATTACCCCCTTTTTTGTATAGCAAAGGTCCTTGAACAGATGCCTTTAAAAATTAGACATTTCATTCCACATAACTTTACTCTTGCAAACTAGTGTATTGCCTTTAGCGAGACATTGTAAAACTGTTTATAGGAGTATTAGTTGCAAACATGTAAAACACAGTTTCTGTTTTAATATCCTTGCAGATGAAATGAAACTATTAGAGATGAATTTACCTGCAGGAAAAACCAGAATTCTGAAAAAAGAATCAGCTTCTAAAGAGATACAGAAGACACTGCCTAAATGCATTAAACGACAGTTCAAGCAAAATAGTTGTCTGGATCAAAGCACGAATGAGCTTTCACCAAGGAAGAAAGCTAAACTGAGCACTAATGAGGCTGTGGTCCAGAGTTCAGAAAGTAGCCTGCAGTTGGATAGTTGCTTGACTGAGCTGAAACAATTTGAAGGGTCAACTCTAGAGCTGCTTTCCTTGACAGATCCTGCAACATCAGTATCAAACTTTCTGAAAGGGACCAAACCCATCCAGGCTTTGCTTGCCAAGAACACTGGGAACAAAGTGACCTTAACAAATCAACTGTTGCCTCCTGCAGGCATGAACGTATCTACTTCTGAAAAGTCAGTTTTACCAGCTTTGGAATCATCATTGATCAAACCAGCATTGTCCTGCCAGGCCAGTTCAAAGACTCCTTTACAAATGGTATACAAAATGCCAAATGGCCATTGCATACCAATAGATGTTCCCAACAGCTCAGTGAAAATTCAAATGCAAGCTATGATTAACCCTAAAAATGGAGAAAAAGTCATGCAACAAGTTCTTATTTTACCTAAGAATTTTCTTCTTCAGCAGAAGGAAGAAAAAATTGTGTCCAAGGATATTCAGGCACTACAACAAAAGTCATTTGAGATGCGCTGTACGTCTTTACCAAAAATGCCAAACATCAGTGTTTCTTTAACACCTGTTATGGTGTCAAGCCCTGCAAACGACACTCAGTCACCCACTACAGTTTTTAGCAAGAATACTACCCCCTCATCACAAGTGACTGGTCCCATGAACACTACACAACCGTTGTCTAGTGTAACTTCAGCAGATAACTTATCAATAATTAAGGTAAGCCAAAGTGAAAGTGACAAATTCAAGACTACAGTTTTGACTGCTACATTGCCTGTATCTTTGGCTTCACCTACTCTTTCCACAGCTAGCCAGTCCTTGCCACCAGCAACAGCATTAAGTGCATCTACAAACACTGATTCTGCCTCTCACAGTCTAGCATCACAGCAGCAAACTGACTCCCTTGAAACTAAGCAAGAGCTAAAGACAGTGTGTGTAAGAGAATCACAATCTATCCTGGTCACAACACGAGGTGGAAACACTGGAATTGTTAAAGTGCAAACGAACCCAGACCAGATTTCACCTAGTAGTATATGTCCTAGTTCAGTTTTCACTTATGCCTCTCAACTTCAGGCCTTCCTTGTGCCAAAAACCACAGCAGTATCATGCTCTAGTCTTCCATTTGTAGCAACAGCCACATCTGGTCTCCCACATGTTGGACAATCATCTCCTTCTGGATTTGCCCCCTCAACAACTTCTTTTGTTAACATTCCAGCTTCCCTTGCTGATTTTACCCAGGCAATGGAGAAAAATACCAAATTCACACTACAGCAGCCGGCTGTTTGGGACTCTTTGTGTCAAGTAAGAGAGGACTCCTGCCATGTGTCTTCTTTATCCTCCATTCCATTAGCTAGCAATTTGCTGTCAGCAGCTCCAAACAGCCTTGTTAGTGTGGCTAGCATTGTACAAAGTAATATTGTCAAAACTCCAAATTCTTCTGTGCAGCATCAAGGGGATACTAAAGTGAAAACAAAATCTGTTACACAATCTGAGTCAAATTCTGCAACAAATGGAGAGTTAATCAGTGGTACTCCAGTCCAGAAATTTACATTAATCACAAATCCGCCAATTTTATCTCCCTCTGGGGCATCAGGGGTCAATATTATACCCTGTCCAGCATCCACTGCTGTTAATGCTCAGAAGCTGGTTTTCATTAACACACAAATTGCCAATGGCCCATCAACTACCAATCTAGTTGCAGAGTCATTGAAACAGAATCTTCCTTCTTCCCTGACCAAAACCTTTGTTAATGCCACAGAGCAACCACAGTTGGTTTTGATCCCATCTACAGTAGGAGCACCAATAAGAATAAACTCATCACCAACTATTGCTCAAGTAAAAGATGTGAAAATTGGACTAAATATAGGTCAGACCATTGTAAATACTAAAGGCAGTGCACAGGAGGCCGTACCAGTTAATATATTGCACTCTGGCATTTCTAAAGGAGAAGACAAAAAGAGGACGGCCTCGGCCCCATCCTTGACAAGTAGTACTGTGGTTCCTGTTCCAAGTTTTGCTGTGTCAGCTAATGAATCTGTATGTGTTGCAACAAAAGCTGAAAACACCTTTACAATGACAACAGCAAATGCACAAGTAGAATCTGTTTCAGTAACATCAAGTGGAACTTCCTCTGGGGCACAGCCTACTGTCTTGATTGGTGGCAATGATCCCTCAAGAATAAGGCCAGTTCTGGGTAATCGACTTTGTACATCAAATATTGGAAATACTGTGGGTATATCAACTGTGAAGACAGGACATCTTGCTTCATCTGTGCTGATTTCAACACAGCCAACAGCATCTCCGCAAAACTTAGCATCTGCTCTGCAATTTCCAGTCATTAGCTTACCTGGACCCGCAGCCACTCCCCACAAGGTGTTACATACAGCTCCTCAGTTGGCAGCAGTTCCAGCTCCTCATCCAGTACCAAAAAGACAGTTGCCCACACTGGTTCAGTTTCAGTCATCAGGAATTTCAGCTGCTGTGTCAAGTCATGCAAGTATTCATAAACCTCAGAGTGTGTTGCCCCCTCCATCACCAAATACAGGTGAAGTAATTAGTTTCCCCAGTCTTTCCGCCCTACAATGCCAGCAGGTGCCTCCCAGTACAGAGAAACAAAGTCATGATTACGCTTGTGCTTCTGCCGTTCAGATGTCTGAAGCTTCGTCCCCTGTAACAAGCAAAATTGGAGGAATTCCATTGAATGAACCTTCCACTCAACAGAAAATAGTCATTAACACTTGTGTGCCTTTGGCACCTGGAACTCAGATAATGATTAATGGTACTCGTTTTGTTGTTCCGCTACAAGGCCTTGGAGCTGGCAGCCATGTTCTTCTTCTCTCCTGTAATACAAAGCAGACTCCTTTAACAATTAACCATGGTCAAGAGCCTCAAGGTGTACCAACTGTTAATCCAATAACCTCAAAAATCATCCTAGCACCAAGTAATTCATTAAGTTGGCAAATACCAAAACATCCTTTGAAAAGCTCTACAAAAATTGTAAACTCTTTTGGAGCTGCAGATGCTTTACCCATCGTACATGCAACACCCCAGATATTTAGTACTCCAGCTAGTTCATGTACTCCACTGTCTGCAGTAACTCTGTCTGTATCTTCAGTGACGAAGTCTCCCATTAATGTAGCTACATCTTCTGTTTCTGCTGTTCATCCTCCGAATTCTCATTTACCAAGCAACACAGTGTTTCAGCTAGATGGTTCTATCAAAAAACTGTTGGTCAGTCCAGAGGGAGCCATACTGAATGCTCTAAATACTTCAGCACCAAAAGTTCCTTCCCTGTCTTCATCACTGCTTCCTGTTACTAGTTCCACAAGCAGAAATGCAACCACGGTCTTCCCTGTGTCTCAGTCATCTTGCCTTGATAAACCTGACAAAGCTGCACCCTGAATTTACTGCAAATGAGCCACTTTGAAATTCTGGGGCATTCTTCAAACTTTGGAAGTTGTTAACTATTGAATAATTTCTTACAATGTTTTAAACAATCGATTTACTCAATATTAACAAGGTTATAGTTCTTACGTGTTTACCTGTGGGGATGTGGAGAAAGAAAAAATGTAGCTTGTCAGAAGTTTTCAGAAAGTTCTCTAGTAGAAGGCTCAGAGATGACCAGTTAATCATTTAACAATTTGGAGAAACCTCACCATTTGCACATGTTCCATCTTACACTATGGACTGTTTGCCAGTGTGTTTATGACAGTATATATCTCCTTTTTATTTGTCAAATTTATTTTTGACTTGTTTCTTTAAAAAGAAAATTATGCATTGTAAAAATGCAATCTACAGTATAGAATTGTACATATTCCTGAACTCCTAAAAACCTGTACTGAACAATATGTACAAAGAACTATGCTGTCTTATTTATGTTTTGTTTACATAATGTATAGTTTTTTAAGTATTTTAGTAACTTTGGACCAGTGTACTGTTTAGCAACAATGCAGAAGAATCTGCATGTAATAAATCAAGTTGCTGTACTGCTTTGTGTTGGCAGTAGTTAAAAATATGTGTATCTGTTACAACATGGGAGAATACATACATACATACATATATATCTTTCTTTTGGTGTATGGTAGAATGAAATTATTTAATCTCTTCTGTTCTCTGATTTTACATTTCACGTGATTTGACAGGATTTGGAAGGAAGGCCTCCTTATTGTTCCTCATGATGTAGGGCAGGATAACCCATACTTTATCCATTCTTAATGGTTTGGTTATGTTGCCTAAATAACAGCAGTGAAATGGTAAGGCTACACGTGGCTTCCTATACACCAGTCTAAGTCACACTGATTGCTCTTAAAGACTGCCATGCTTTTTCTTACAGATCTGTTGAACAATTCATTGTTCTCTGTTTTACAGCCTTGTATGTATTTCCACATTGTCTGGTAACTGTAACAAGGTCACTCACTAAACTTCCATCTAGCCATAAAAACTACCCATTTTTTTCACTGGTCATGCTTTCTAGCTCTGTATGTTTTCTTTAGCTTATAACTAGTCTATCTGGAAGGAGCGTGCTAAAACATCATACAAGATTAAAAGAAGCTTTATTAGTACTTTCAATGGGGATAATTTACATATTGTATATATTCCCTTTTTATACAGTGTATTCAGTATTTATTGGCTTAGTTTCAGCACTTGATCTGATAAAACCTTTGGGTTATTTTCTGCAGATCTGCTGAGTTCACAGCTGCCTGCTGCAGTGCTCACGGAGATAAGTTTTTTTATATCTTTTGTGATTTTGCATATAGAGAAAGGATGTCCATCTTATAGAAGATGGTGATTTTAGAATTGTTGTCTTCGTATGTGTTGGATTTTTTTGTGGAATTTGTTCGTTTGGGTTTTTTTTAGAAATTAGAAGGGAGGATTTCAGAAGAGTTTATGAATGATAGTTGCCTTTTAAATAGCTTTGACAAAGGGGATAAAATCTTACATATCTGTATTTAGCAGTGTTCGTAGACTGAGTTTCATAAAAATGAAGCTTCAACCTTTGCTTTCATCCTGTTGAATTTTCTACTTCCCTTCCCCTTTTGCTGTACACAGTTTTGCAGTTCAGATGTTGAGTTGAAGAACAGGACCATATCTTACTGCCTCTGTCAGCTGCTCTTTAAATTGTTCTGAAAAGTAACCTGATAGCTATTTAGCTGAAGTTCAGGGAAACTGGGGAGAAGAAAAGCTTGCGCCTTCCATAGGGACCTTTCCTTTTGCAATAATTAGAAGAATTTTCATTGGGGAATTGTATCTTTCTGGATCAGAAATCTCCATCTTAATCTTAGGGCTGGGAAAGATGGAAGCTGTCAGTTTTGGAATGAAAGAAGGTTTGTTTAAATTCAGAAAAAACTACCTGCTACGATTTTCCTACTTCTCATGGAAGGTGTTTTGTAATTGATTTTGAAGACACCTGGTACTAAGGGTGTCTGCATGCCTTTGTAGAGTTTACAGTACTAAGGATTTTTAAGACTGACTGCATTTTACAGCTGCAGGTGACTTTTCCAACAGAGTGAGATGGCAGAGAATGGCAGTTTCTTCATGGACATTTTACATACCCAAAATCCATATGTACCAGCAACTCATTTTATTTCCATTTCACTGGTTGAGACTTGGGACTCTCTTTTTTTGATTTTTCTCTTTTCTTGCTACGATTGTTTTTTCCTTTTTTCTAATTTATGTTTACCATAGAGTGAGTTGTCGACATTGTTTGGAAAGCTCAAGACCAGGTTCTAGTATTGAAGTTGTTCTTGATGCAGAAATAATTTTTGCATGGCATTTTTCTGTGTGCTAATGTAATACAAGGATTTATGCTATAATTCTAATAAAGAGAAAAGTTAGAAAAGCTGAATTTAGGAACTCAGGACTCAAGTAACTTGCTTGAATGGTTTCCAAGAAATTATATAAATTAATATGGCAATATTTTATGATTTTCATAAATATTTTATAATTTGGCAGACATAAACTTTACAACATGAAAAGTTTGATTCGTTTGATTACAGTTTTGATGGATTTTTATTCTCAGACATATGTTCACATACCAAATCCTACTGGAGAAAGACTTGAGACTACTATGTAATGGGCTTGCAACATTCATTATGTAAAACCAAATTTTAGTAATTTTTCTGAATAAAATTCCTGTTCTCAATACTCTGATAGTATGAATGTCAGTCAGAGATAAGGCTTTTTTTCAAATGAACCTAAATACTTGTTGACAATTTGCTACGTACCTTTTGCACTCCACCAAATGAATAGTGCTACCAGTAGCACAAAAAGAGCTGTAAAAAAGTAGATTATATTCACAGGCACAATGAAAAAGCAGAACTGCCTGTATCTCGAAGTTAAAAAGACATTTAATGAAACATATAAACATAGATATATAAAAAAGCCTTTTAAGAAAACGCGTTCAACATTTCAGAGCTTGTAAATGCCTTGTTTTTGGACACCCTCTGATATTGTATACAATATTCATACACTATATTACATGCAAAATTCTAGGTTTACTAATGACTTTGAATATTCTGAATTATATAGTTTTATTTACTTGAATGGACATGTTCTGCACAATAGTTTTGCTTTGCTCTGAGTAGAAAATTACATTAATATTGCTTTGTTCAAACCCCCATGTGTGTGCTGCCCTTTTCTCATAGGGATTCTGCCACCCTAGAAGCAATGATATTTGGCAAGTCTTAGGGTTCATTGAAGTACCTATTCAAACCAAGTGTTTCTGCCAAGTCAAATCTGTGCTGATTTCACTGTGTGACATGGCAAAGAGTTTAATGTGAAAAAGGAAGCAAAAATTCTCCTGGTAAGTGAGTGAAGAGAAACTAATATGTCTCACGGGAGTAGGTCAGAAAATTACTAAAAGCTAGCATTTGTAGGGAATCCATAGCTGCCACAGTGTGTGTGGTTCATAGTTGGTTTTGCTTTTACTTTGTGGTAGTGCAGAACTTTAGTAGCCCAAATTAATTTTAAAGTAAATTAATAATTTTTATTGAAGCATGAATGTTTGTTATGTTTAAGGACTGTTTCCTTTAAGGACTGTTTAAGGACTCTCACCATGGCCAGAGGTGCTCACAAATACTTAACTCATGTAGACTGCTCTCTGTAAGCTGCACCTCAAATTAGTTCACTGGCTGAAAATAATAAGAAAATAAGATTAATAATGCTGAATCAGACTTAAGATCCAACTATCCTATTATGACAGCCATGGATCCCAGCATCACCTAGTCTCTTGAAGCACTCAACAGTAGTATTCCAAAAGAGCACAAAACCAGGTCTGAATACTCTTTTAATACGCACTTATCTGTGAGCTAGAGTATTCCTCACACAGCTGTGATTTTTTTTTATTCAGTAGCTTTCAGTGTATTTCTCTTGATGAAATACACCAATCCTTTCAAGAATTCATGGAAGTATGTAAAAAGGCTATTACTATTCACAGCATCTAGTGGTAGAGAGTTTGTAAATAAATCTCCTTTCTGGTTTTCAAACCTGGCACCTGCTAGTTTCAGTTGATGCAAATAATATTTATATTGTAAGATACAAAAAGCCTTTGCTTTTTGCTATTTTTCCATATGGCCTATGTAGACCTTTGCCATGTTGGTTGTCTCATTTCTAGAATAAAGAGAAATCATGAATTCAATTATTTCTTTCATGGAAGTAGTCAGTTGCTGTCATTGCTGTGTATACCTTTTCAATTTTACTATATCCTTGAGATGTGGTATCAGAAGAGTGTGTGTTCTAAAGGTTGTATGAGCTATTCAGCAGTGTGTAGATGATTCTTCTTTTATAATAATTATTTCAGTGTTTTGGTGGGTTGGTTTCTGACTATTATTTAGCCTTGTAGTAACTTTTTCATAGGAATATGAATTGTAAACCAACTTCACATCAGTGTCAACTTAATTCATCCAATAAATCTATACCACTTGCAGAATATTTTAGCTGTAAAGACATGATCTTTAAACCAGGTTATTAAAACCACTGCAAGTCTGGCACTCTCTGTTCCTATTTTTCTTGGTTTTTTGTCTCTTGAAGATGTAAAAGGACAAACTGCTGTAATGATTTTCAACATGATGCTTTTTAAATTTCATTGGTTTTGTGCATAGGATACAGGATAAAATCGGTATGTGGTCATTTTATACAGATGGGCATCCAGATAAGGATTTTTTAATTCTTGAAGAAGCCATTTTGTAAATGTGACACAGGACAATGTTATTTTAAAATAATTTCCTTAAAACTACAGTGGCATAAAAGCAAACTTAAAAATCTTGATAAATCTTGGTATGTTTTCCTATTTTCTCAAAATATGGAATTGTCTAGTCAGTAATCACACCTGAATGTCTTGAGTAATCTTGGAAACCAGGATAATTCATTGTTTCGTATGTGACTAGTCCAGAATTTCTTCAGAAATTTGGTGTTCTTACAGTATCTTTTATTACAGTCTCAGCTGAACTAAGCACATTAAATGAAAGTGGTATGTAAAAGTAATGCAAAGGAAGTGTAATTTATTGCTTATAATATTTCTTGAAATTGTTTATTACACAGAAGGTCTATTAAAATGTGCATAAATATGATTTCCAACCTTTTGCAGATGAAGACATTGAAGTTCTGAGTTCTCATAACAACATGGAGGAACTGGGAGTAGAATCCTTGGTCCCCTGACTCCTTCCAGCATCCCATCCATAACTAAAGGTTAGACATCTAGATTACTGCTTTATCTTCCCCTATACTCACTTTTTACAATGAAGAAAATATTTGGAAAATACAATTTTTTTCAAGAATGTAAGGAGCATTGACAAATAGCATTTCTAAAAATTAAATAGCAAAGGGAAGTAAGACAGTAAAGAAACAACTGTGATTTTTGTGATTGTCTTCAGGCTTTAGAACTTTTCAATGCCAATGTCATAAAAAGAAGACAATATACTTATTTAATTATTTGTTCATATTGATTCCGTCTCAAGTATAAATACACAAGAATGAATAAATAAGTGTAAAATCAGACTATTTCGACTGTCAATAGGTCATTGCCATCTGGTACCAGCATATACATTGAGATCTGCCCTCATAACATGCTGTTATTTATAGAATCATTGCTCATTCTTTTTTTTTTTTAATCACATGCAGCAGTGAAATTGAATAACAGAGAGGAATTAGTGACTGGGTAGTAATATGTAGCCACAGGGCATCTTCCTCATAATAAAGGAAGAGTAGTATCATGATGGATTCCATTTACACAATATAAAAAGCTGGTATTTTTAGTATTATAATAAATTTTTACTACTGGGAAGGAGGAATTGCGTACATCTATTTTTAAAGAACATTGACAATTCATATTAGCAACACACCAATACTAAAATTACAGTAGTTTGTTTGAGACTTGTCTGGACAGTATTCTACAGTTCAAGTACATTATGCCTTCAAAATATTGTTCTTGCCAGTAGAGTGCTTTCTGCACTATGATCATAGAAGAACAAAAAGTGGGAGAGGCCTATCTGAAGTACTTGCCTCCTCCATGGCCTAAGAAATTGATGGAAAAACCAATACATTTTTTAAAAGAGAGCCCATGTCTGAAAGTGAATTTCTTACTTAGGCACATGAAATGCAACTGATGTGGCTGGTGCAGCAGACCTATTCTTGTATTAGCTGCACCTTGGACTGGGTGTTTCACTCACTGTAGTGGCCAGTAGACAATGCTTAGTGGAAAGAATTAAGAAATAGATCAAGTATGAGTTAATTTTCCCAGTATGTATACACAGCCTCCAACAATAATTCCAGGAAAATTGTGTGAACTCAGCCTGAGCTTGTCTGTGGCATGAAAGGGTGGATTTTGCAGCCAAAGAATCAGGTACTGAAAAAACGTGAGCAGTAATTTAGAGAAGCAGAGCAGCAGTTAAGAGTGATATAAAAGCATAAATCTGCTTATCTGTTATAAGAAGTGGTGCATGAATTGTGTTCAATGGCAGAAGGTTTGAATGAGGAGTTGGCTGAAATTGTTATTGGGGCCAAAATCCAGGAAGTGAAGATCATGTGGGCTGCATATCCTGGGAATTAGGAATGTAAGAAAGACAAGCTTCTTAAATCTCTGTTGATACCAAAAATGTCCAGGTTGAGTTTCCTGGAGATAGAGAAATAGGAGTAATTTATAACAAGATAGACGCCTGACACCTTTTCATCCTTGTAAGGATTTCTCTACAGTATATTAATGTCAGGGAATAGTCACACTTACCATGATTTTTTTGTTTTAATGCAAATTCTGAAGCAGTTCTGAGGTTTGTCTTTATTATAGCTTCCAGATAACCATCCTAAAATTCCTCCTGGAAACAACTGCAGAATCAAATCTAGCACTGAACTATGTCTAAAAAGGGCTACTCTTTTGCTCCAGAGTGTCAGGAGCAATGAGTTACTTAAGGTGTGCATGGCGCTATGGAGAAATAGAAATCAATTACTTTTGCCAAGGTGAGTGGGAAAGGACAAACTGATAGAACTTGGAAGATGACACCTTTTTCTTAAGAAACTTTATTTTCAACAAAAGTGAGTCAGATCTTTCCCTTTATAGCTACTAGATGATGATAAGGTGTCCTAGGTTGAGAAGGAAGTGAGGTTTTTTCTTGGGAGGTTGTGGTCAAACCAATCAGTGCTTGGATTTGAATATTGGCATCTGGTTTGGCCACTGAAGGTGTGCACCACCTCTGAGAACACACAGGGGTTAAAAGAGCGGAGAGTGCCCAGGAGAACTCTCTTGGTTCCGGTCTGTGAAGGAGGTCAGAGCTCCCCTGCCCAGCCAGGGCTGGTGGGGGAGGGGAGGCCATGCGGCCTGGTGAGGTAGGCCGGAGCCTTGGGCAGAGAGGGGGGATGAAGGCCCTGCAAGATGGAAGGGTGGAGGACAGAGAGAGGCATCGGGGCCCCCCATCCCCCGGGAGAGGGAGAGAGAGAGAATCCGTGCCTGTGCTGCTTGGACTGTACTGTGATATCAGCAGCATGGCCAAGAAGTGAGAGATGCGGCCAAGAAGGTGCCCAGCCATTGTGGGAGTTCTGGGCAGACAGAAGCAAAAATTTTAACCCTTTCCTTGAGTAATGGAAGCCTTGCAAATACCGATCCTCCTGGATCTGACTGAGAGGAGAGNTTGATTATCTAAGAGGGGAGAGGAGGAGGAATGTATTTGGAAGTTTTCATTCTGAAGTTTTATTTCCCTATATATTGTAGTTAATAAAGTTTCTTTTTCTCTTTATTCCTAAGCTGAAGCCTGCTTTGCTCTATTCCTGGTCACATCTCACAGCTGCCACTGGGGAGTGTATTTTCATGGGGGCACTGGCATTGTGCCAGCGTCAAACCATGACATAAGGTAATGAAAAAAAAAAAAGAACTGTGAAGAAGGAAGGCTGCTTTTCTGTGTATGCAGAAAACATAGCAAAGGTGCAGCAGAGAATTCTGTTTCCCCCATCCAGAGATGGAAGCTAGTGGAGTTGAAAAGACTTTACAAAATTAGTATTGAAAGACTGAAGTATTTGTATTAGGCCATCACTCTTTTTTTGTACTGATTTTAACTCATGTGATGGATCTCTTAGGAAAGGAGCAAACAAAGAATGTGGTCCAAACATCTAATTGAGACTATACTAAAATGGTTTGGAAATGTGAAGGCACATGTGCTGCTTAAGCATTGTTCAGATTTTCACCCATGTGAATCCACCAAGACTGGAGTTTGCAGCTATCCCAAGTGAAGAGTTTCTGGGGAAACAAGAGGAGGCAGTAACTGTGATGTTTAATGTCTATAGTGTTGTCACAATGGATTATAAAGTCTTCCCTTTTTTCTCTAATTAAATAGGGCCAAGTAGTCTCTGGTTCTTTTTTTGATGAATAAATCGCAGAAGCAGAGAATGGGTTATGTTGGAAGGCACTGCAGCAGGTCACCTCGTCCAATCTCCCTGCTCAAGCAGGATCATCCCAGAGCACATTGCACAGGATTGCTCCAGATAGCTCTTGAATATTTCCAGTGAGGGAAACTCCACTCCGGAGTCTCTCTGGAAAATCTGTTCCAGTGTGAGAGGTGCGATCCACTGGGATTTGAGAGATGGTTCATGGTGGATGAGGATAAGATGGATGAGCCTTTCTTCTTTATATTGCTGTGACCACAAGGCAGTTAGGAACACTACTACCCCTAAAAATGTAGTCTTTTGTATTGGCACAAGAGTAAAATCTACATGGACAAAACATCTAGAAGAGCTAGATTTTGGCAGCAAGGGAAGCAATAGTTCATTCTGTTCATTAGAAATCTAAGGCTGCTGCCTTTGAGTCAAAGCCTTTTTGCATAAAAGAAGTAATGTAAAATTTTGAGGTTTTTTAAGGATGCAAAATATGGAGAGTCAATTCCAAAAAGTGCACAAGTGCTGGATTTTAGCTGGCAGCATATATGGGATGTTTAGATAATACCGGTAGATAGCACTGGTATTGCTGCTAGTTTACCTCTGTCACTGCATGTAAAGTTCAGCGCAAATCTGTGTCCAAAAGACAACACTGGAAATTTTCAAGCACTTTTCAGCTCTAATGGGCAGTATAATATGTTTCATGAAATGGCTTGAACACACCTTGAACCTTTCAGCCTTGTTGCACAGTTTAATACATAGTCAACAGAAAAGTACAAGTACATAAATGCTGCTTCTCCAAAGACAAAGAAACTCATTAACATTTTCCTTTACATAAGAAGTGAAAAGAGGTTTACTTTTAAAGGCGAAAAATGTACACCTATGTCATGTGAGTATATGGACATAATACAACAAAGTAATGGATATTCTACCAATATTAGATGTAAAAATGAATCAAAGTATGTCACTGAAAAATTACAAGCAATATGGCTAATACTAATACAGTTCCTAGGGCCAAGATAATATACATACATCCACAGCTGTAGCAGAAATTAAGTCAAAGGACATTGTTGAGGTGATTCTCCTAGCAACCAGCTCCAGATGCCAGTCATTTAACTAGACTAGTGAGACTAAAAAGCAAGCACTTCCTAAGGAAGGTTCGTGGTACTTTCTTTTATGGTAACTTTCTGACATGTATAGACGACACGCTTTGGCTCTTTGCTCAAGAGTGTGTTTTGCTGCATGGTGCAGTATGCCAAGAAGATTGAACTCATTGGGACTTGCTGCATTTTACCTTTGTTCAATAGCTTTGAAGGCTACGTTAAGGCTTGTAACTGCATTAGAAAGTAGATATAATGATCCAGCAGGATCATACCAGGAATCCAAACACAGACAGTGTAACAGCTATTGCCATTCTAATTTACCAGTCTGACCAAAACATACTATATTAGTAAGGGGTCTGTTGCATCTATGTAAGGGTTCCATGCATAACTACGGAGAAGTTCCTAAGATCCTCTTGTACACATAAGCTGTAATAACAGTGTGTATGCTGCTCTGATAGTGCAGATAAGCAGCAAGCAGGGCATCATTCTCCCGTTATGACCAGCCACCTCTTCATCAGCATCCTGGGGAAAAACTCAAATTGCCCATGAATTTCTTCATTAGCTTTTTTTGATGGAAGAAAATGAAGCACAAATATTGTGTTTTTTCAAAATTGTATTTGTAATACAGAGCATCTGATAGCAGCCTGATTGCAAAGAGGGTAAAAACTAGAGGAACAGAAGGTCTTTGACTTTTACATCCTCTCTATTACATACATGACCAAACTAAAGAAATTATGAATCTAACTTGGTGACCAGTTGCTGGGGTCATATAACTGTCTAATCTGAAAGACTTTCCAGGAAGGTTGAACACCCTGTACCATGTTCTTCATGTACGGTAGTTAAAACGTTTCTGTGCATTCCTCTTTAAACGAGCAGATGTCCTGGAATGTTTTAACTAGTCTTTGGTGAAGTGCAGTGTTAGTGAGTGCTATACAGAATGTACCAGTTCTTGCATCATGCAACATTGGCAATTACAGATCTCTTGTTTTCAAGGTCTGACCTGTCTTGTATCACTGTTTCTTTGTTTTAATGAGTCAGCAGCCAGACTCTGCCATGTACCATCACTGGGTATAGAGCCAGATTTGAAAAATGGAACTTAGAATGGCATTCAGCATGAGAAATAAGGTTTACAACTATTTGAGTGCTCTGTGAAGCTCTATTTCACACTCATATTTTAATGCACAACTGTCTAACTGTGTCTATAAAGCAAAAATACTTTCACCAGGAGAAAAATGGAGACGACTTTCTGAAAACTAAGGATAGGTTTCCAAGAGGACTTATTTATCCTTTAAGTATCTATAAATTCAGCTCAAAGTTTAATTGTTCCAGTTCTGGCTGCTGAAGAGTTTTAATAACTTAGCCTTACATAGTCCCACAAAGAAATTAATATTTCTACTTCATCAGTGTTAACTTCCTCATGAGCTTTTGCAACATTTGGTAATATATTTAATTCTGACACTACTAAAAATGTGTGCAATCAAGTAAAGCTTTTTGAATTCTAAGCACTTCTTCATAGTAAATAATCTCTATTAATTTTTAATTAATTTTTTTCTCAGACATGAGAAAATGACTGCGTATGTCAGTTCTATTCCACTGTAGTACTACAGTCTTTTGAAAGGATGCTGCCCTAGAGTAGAGAAATGCAGAGAAAATTAGTCAGCCATTTTGTTATACATCTCTAGTGCTAACTAGCTGTAAGATGGCATTTTTTATGTTTTCCTCTGTATTCTTCTTCCTGTTGCTAAATAATTCCACAGTTTTTTTCCTGACAGGCGGATATTGGAAATGACACAGGTAAGACAGCTTTTCAGGTTAAAATTCAAAAATACATCTCTAAGTTTCTAAATAAATATATCAAGTAAATTTATAAAAACATATGGATGGATTATAGCCTTTCACAGCAATTACTGATATTTATTAGCTTCCAACAATTTTACTAATCTATATAAACATTTTTGTTACAGAAGAAACATTTCAAAAACCCCATCTTTATTATTTGTCAACATAAATGGAATTTATGTTAGGCAAGTAGCCGTGCCTTGTGTTGAAAAGTTATTTTGTTTTAATATGTTTGTATTTGTGTATTTGATGACAAAGAACTAGATTCTTTACTAATAGCAGTTAATAATTGCTTTATGAAATCAGTTTTCTTCTGTAACTACTTTTGATTTTAATTAATGTTGTACCATTCTAGCTGCCTCCTGCTGTGAGATATCAGGCCTTCTGTATAAATTTATTGATCTGCATATAATCTTAAGTAATAATCTGGTAAGCAAGCAGTAACAAAAAGGCTGAGTAAACAGTAACTATCAAATGTATGTAGCCAGTTTATGCATATCAAAATCCTTTGGTTTTTATTACTGCTAGTGTTCTGGCAAGCTAGGAAAATTAACATCTAGGAGCCTGCTCTCTTCTGTATTCTTCAAGAAAAATGTTTTTCGTGCATTTTCTTGTATAGTTTCATCATATTAGAAAGAAATGACATGTAAGTCTTTATATTTACAAAGTTCTTTTGCTCTCTCACATGACTGCCACAATGAAATGAAAGATGATGTCATTATATTCATTACAGTATGAAATAATATGGACTCCAAGCAGGAACTCCTAGATTGCCTAGATTGGTCATGTTTTATAAGGAATTATTTCATTACAGGTACATAACAAGTGATGTGAGGTTAAAGTGTGTTTTAAAACATAGTCACTTTTTGGAAGCTGATTTTAAAACTGCTGGTGAGGAAAACAATTTGTAAGAGGACATGTAGTCAAATGGTTTGGTTCATTTTGTGACAGATTCTTTTACATCACATTCTAAGGAATAGTTGTTTGGGGTTTTTTTGTTTTGTTTTTTGGTGAGTTTTTATGTGTGTGTGTCTGTTGTTGTTGTTTTGATTTTTTGAGGCTTTTTATTATTTTTTAAAGATAGGGAAAGTAAATGAAGAAGATGAAAACAAAGGTGCTGTCACTTTTTACTCTGATTGATACTGAATATTGTGTGACTACAGATCTGTGTAGACCTATGAAGGATTCAAGATGACCAGACCATAATGTATTAATCTGACTGCAAGAAGTGAGAAGCTTAAAACAAAAGCACATTCAGATTTATTGAGGCATTTCAAGGACCAGTTCTGTAAATTAAGCAGGAATAGTTTTCAGCAGCTGCTAATGAAGGCATATTGTTTTCTTTTGTATGATTTTAGCTTTAAGGAAGTTAAGCATATACAGGAAATAAAGAGCTAGCATGAGTAAATGGAATCAGTATGTTTAGGGTTTCAAATTTCATGTTATCATGGTGAATAAGGTGGTGGTGACTGATCTGCAGCAATTTTGTCATAAGCTGGTGGAGCATCAGGTACCTATGGTAAGGAAAATGGGTGTGAAAGATCAAAAAAATCCCAATTGAATTACAAGGAAAATTACAAGAAAATTACATTAAACACACAGCAAGCTATTTACTACCATATTAGATACAGTTCTATGACTTAAAGAAGCTGAGCTCATTCATTGTGTCTATTTTTAAAGGTTACTTTTTTGGTAGTATGTGTTCTGGTTTTGCATCAGATTCACTTTATTGCTAATGTTCATACAAAGAGAGAATTTTTGGAGTTAAAAAGGCAGGAATATTTTTCTTATATATATGGGGTGTTTTTAGATTGATAATTCAGACAAATATTGGAGCTTTTCTTTAAGTGTCTTGATGCAGGCATATTGTCATATTTCTAGTGGTAAAAATTTGAGCAGCTTATTTAAAATTGTTCAAGGTTAGCCTCTTCTCAACTCTAAAAAAATTTAAACACACCCATTTATATATACTTATCACTTAATTTACCTTCTTGAAAATTGAAAGTTTAAATGTAATCATCTTTCAGTAATGATTAGAAGAGCTAACACATTGAAGTTTTATAATATTCTCTGATAATGCCTGTCAGAGTATAGTATACCAGACACAATTGTTTTTCTGAATGGCAGAAAATCAGTTAGGGAGATGTTTGGGGTTTTTCAGTATATTTCAGCATTCAGGTGTTGCATCATTCTAAGAGATTGCAAAATGATCATACAATTTAAGAATAAATATAAATTGAAGACAATAAAATAAGCATTCTAAATAGTAGATGTAATTTTGTAAAAATTTTTCACAGTACACATTTTTCCAAACACTACTTTCTAAGTTGATATTGAAGCATTGAAGACTCAAAGTATGAGGGAATACACCATGAAAGAAATCATCAAGTGCCTGTTCAGCAATATTATCTCACCATGTCTTACTCAGTTTTAAGTGAGATCTTGAGTTGCAACTTACCACAGAATTAAAGTCTCTGTAGTCCTGCAGAGCCATTTTGCAGTCCAGTATTTCTCCCTCACCTACCACGTTTCGTATTGTGCTCACACTAGAGCTTTTGCTCTGTGACAGATCATAAATATGGGGAAGGTGAAAGGAAGAGACTGTGAAGTTGGAGCAAAATTTGACAGCACATATACAGTATGTATTAGAATCTGCGATTAAACACAATGCAAATAAGAAAGATACCTCACCTAACACTTTTTGCTGTCTCTGCTGAGACATATGCTCTTTCTCCAGTGTAATCCAATTACATTGCCAGAAAAATAAGTATCAAGTTTTTCAGACTGATGCAGGAACTGACATCTCATGTACCCAAACGCCTCCTATTTTTTATGCCAGATATTTCTTTCCTTAATCACCAACCTTTTTGTTTTCTAATTTTTAGCATTTCTTTTGTACACATTCTGTACCAGTTCTCCCCTAGCCAGAAACAGCCTAAGAAGAATATGGTTTTCAAAACCAGAAAGTAGAAATCTGTCATGAGAAGGAATTAAAAAACAGGTTAAGCTTTTTGCCAGGATATACAAAGCAGGCATTTGGTTTGATATTTGAAGGGTTTTTTTGAGTATTACCATCATTTTTTGCAACATTTCACTATGAAAGTTCAGCTTTTAGGTGTTCTGCCAGTTGATATATGTATTGGATAGATAACTGGATAATTGGATAGAAAGAGAATGGGACAAAGTTATCAGAAACAGCAAGGAAGTGAATTTGCTGACTTAGATGAGAGCTTTGCTGTGTTTTTTAGTCCCAAATAGTTACTTATATCTTCAAAATATTAGGTTAATTAAAAGATACTGTAAAACACGTATTTGCATAAAGCTTTGTCCTGGTTTCAGCTGGAGTAGAATTAATTTTCTTTTAAACAGCTGGTACAGTGTTTTGGTTTGGATTCATTATGAGACTAATGCTGATAACACAATGATTCTTTGGTTTTTGTTCAGTAGCTCTTGCTCTAAGTCAAGGACTTTTCAGTGGCTCATGCTCTGCAACAGAGCAGGTGCACAAGAAACTGGGAGGGCTCATGGCTGGGACACCTGACCTGGACTAGCCAAAGGGACGTTCCACACTGGAGAACATCACGCTCAGTATAAAAATAAGGGATTTGGCTGGGAGGGGCTAATTGCTGCTCAGGAATGAGATGGACATCAGCTGGGGTTGGTGAGAAACTGTTTTGGGCATCACTTGTTCCTTTGGGGTTTTACTCCTCTCTTTCTCACCTTTTCATTATGATGGTTATTAATAGTAGATGATTGTATTTTGTTTCAATTACTGAGCTGTTCTTATTTAACCCATGAAGTTCACCTTTTCTTTCCAATTCTCCTCCACACAAGGTTGGCAATGGGAAATAAGCAAGTCTCTACACAGTGATTAATTGCTGTCTGGGGTTAAACCATAACAAGCTTTCACTTTAAAGAATTAAAAAAGACCTCCTTTTCATAGGAGAGGGAGCAAAACTTCAAAAATAAAGCTTTGGGACTTCTAACAACAGTTGTTATGAGAAGGATTGTACCTTTTTAAAAATCGTTTCTAAGAAGACACAAATGAAAATATTTTTAAAGTAGTCTTTAGAAAACAAATCTCAAACCCATCCCACTTTTTTTGTAAATCTTAAAACTGCAAGTCAAATTTTATATGGATGAATCACACATCACCCATAGGTGAGCATATTTATCTACTTGTATCAGTTCTTTTTCTTCTCTGCTTCCTAGATTTACTCTAATCATATCTGTCCTTATTTAGGGGTAAATCTTATGAACAGTGAATATATTACTTTTATTTAAATGAAAGGACACTGAACATCTCTTCATTTTGTGTGAATATAAATAGAATGCTTCCTGCAAATAATTTTTTTTACCGATTTTACAAAATTTACAGATAAAGTTTTTTACTGATGTGTTGTGCAAAGTTGGGCAACTGGTTTCATGTCCCTTTGCTTCTGGTTCCTCTTACCTCTTTGTCTGACTTGCAAGTTCTTCAGGACAGGTTGTGTTTCGTATTGTGTGGTTTTGTCTGTGGTATATGTCAGTGTAAATACTGCCTGAGATAAAGATGTCCTGTTACAGATTTGATGTTCTCTGCATTATATCAAGGTAATACGTTGTCAAAATAATAGCATGAGAGAAAATGAGCTGCCACACTTACCCGCAGACTTTTGTAGCCACTACGTCTTTTGTAGTACCAGCAGCCAAAGGCAAGTAAAATTGCCAGCACCAAAATGAAAAGTCCAATACCCAGAGCTCTGTTGGGAAAGCAAAACAAAATAATTTGCACCACAACTAGATGCATCCTTCAAGGAGCAAGTATGGTTAGACCAAAAGTTTGTGTCAATATCTTTTTATCAGAGGAAGGAATGGAGCAGAATTTACCTCAGAAAATAGGTAAAGTATCAATAACTTCAGTTAGTTTCTATAGATTTAGCTGTTAGCTAATTTCTCTACCAAATTCTTACACATTTAAAAAATATATTTATTTGAAAATAATTATCTACCAATGACTACTGATTCCAAAAACATACCTGCCTGTAAGTCTTGCAAATCACAGCATTGTGACATTGCAAGTGAATGTGAATTAAATTAAATGCCACATCTGCAATGATGCGGCTCATTTTATTTGCTAAATTTCTTTAGGCAGAAAGTATTTAAAATGTATCCTAATTGCATCATATTGCACCAACTTCTAACGAAGGAAGGGCTTTTTTTGATGCATAAAGCACATTGCAACCTTTAAAATGAGTAAGAAACTTTTAATTATTCATAAAGAGCTCTATAAGGATTTAGTTCTTGCATGACACACTAGGCATACTATTGGTGTTGCTGGGTAATTTTAGGGAAAATATGCTTTGCAAACTGTGCCGTAAAGCATCTTCCCACTACTCACTGGGGACTTGGCAGAAGCAGCACATTTCCACTTTACATCAAAAAGCAAGCTGACAAAGGAATTTCAAATTTCCTAGTCACAAAAAGCCTTCCTTTAGTGTTAATATCCTCCCTCTTGAGAAATACTGAATTCATTGCCCATTTTTTTTGTTCTTTCCCTGTTTAGGAACAGAAGAATATATGAAACGGTTAAAGGGAAAAGAGTGTGGGGGGGAAATTGCTGTGTGAATCAGGATAAACGCATTCTAACATACTTCTGTATATCTTATGCCTAGTTGTCTTGCAGTAATTACCTCAGGCTTTTCCATTGGGTCTGAGTAGAGGCATAGGTGACTTACCAGAGAGTTTTCATATCTATTTGTGGTCATTTTCACTGACTCCAAGTTTCATAAAGGAGTATTTCCTTGTGAACTAAAAAACCTGAAAGGACATGCAAGCAGATTTGTGTGGCAGAACAGGCTGCCTTTTTGTCTGAACTTCCTTTGTGCTATTTGAAGCATGAAGCCCCTTGGATAAAAAGGGGTTTTCTTTTTCCCAAGTCTGTGGATCTTGTAAGTTGCTCCTACCCCTTGAAGACTTTGTGTGGCCTGCAGACCTGTTTAACCCAAGAACAGAGTTCACAGCAGTCACTTTCTGATGCAGCCAAACTTGTGAGATCGCTCCACTGGTTTTCCTACTCTCGCCAGCACAGTTGAAACTTGGAAGGACTACTTCTCCAGGCAGCTGGTGCCCTCTCTACATTTTTAGACTTCTTGCACGTCACATTTTGTGTTGTTTTAGCTGTCCATTAGCCTGTATGCCCCTGTCCTGGTTTAGGGCAAATTTAGGAGAAAACCCAGAATGTATTTCTGGAGCTGGTTCTTCTGACTGCACATTTGCCATCTAACTCCTTCCCTAACTACTCAGAGGCTAGTATGGAAAGGGTGCATGCGATTTCTTGCCATTCCAGTTAAAGCTGAAGTTGTGCTGCTAGGAATCTGGGCTCATATCTAGAATACTTCTGGTACTGGAAGGAGAGGGTCACTTTTGCATATCCAGAAAAACAACTTACAGATACAGCCACTAGAATTCACAGCAGTTAGAGGTGAGCATGCCTAGTTTCAAGTGCTGAAACATGACTAGCCAGCTTTTTTTAAAATTTTTTATTTTTTATTTAAGAACTGAGCTGCTTTGGATGGACTATTAGAGAGCTTTCTCCTTTGTTTATTCTTTTTGCCAGGGCTGATGGACGAGCAGCTCTCTTGCAGTATGAGTGATTGCAACAAGTCATTAATTTTGAGGCCCAGTAAGCCAGAACTAGCAGCACAATTCACATACAGATATTCCAAGCACACTGGAATTACTTGACTTATGTAATAAAACAATACCAGTTGGGTGGTGTCTCTAATAATCCCAGACCAAACATATTTTATTGTAATTCAAAGATAAAAAATAATTGCCAGAAACAATTTGGGAGTCACATTTGTATGGCATTGATGTCTTTTGCTCTTTTTTTTAAACCATTTCTCTGGGAGGTTTCTGCCATTCTTTAGGGTGAGACAATGTCCCTTTGAGGCTCCTAAGAGAGGTCTGTGAATCTAGAGATTTAGTATACAGATCACCTTGCAACAGCCTTAAAAGTAAATTCTAAATAAGCCTCAATAAACCTGGTAAAGGCTGATGACTTCTAATCATATGATTTAACTCTAGATTCTTGAATTCTGCAATTCTGATTTTTCTTATCATTGAGGACTCTCTAAGGTTACACTATGACAAACATTAGAGAGAGCTATAAGATAGTTAAAAGGCATTCCTTCTATATACAACAGTGAATTTTTTGATACAATTTTCTAGGTTTTTTTCAATACAAATACTTTCACCAGCTTACATGCTAACATAGGTTTTGATTTATGCTTACTCTTCTGCTGCAAAATGGACATGTCCTTTCCCTCTGAAGTAGTTGCTGTCCAGGTGGTTATATCTTCTGGGCATGTTGTGAGGTTGGTCCTGCTCAAACCTACAGGGTAGAAACACAGTGTGTCAGTGTGATAAATTATTTGTTACCATTGAAGCTTAATGTTTTCAACTTCTTTATTTTAATGAGAGCATTTTAGGGAGGCAGGATGATCTGATATCTTCAGAATCGAGTAGATTCATATACACATGCAACTGTCCCAATTTAGGATAAAGCTCAAAACCATAACTATAGTCTACATATTAGTATCACCACTGACATCAAGGTGTTTGCAACTGAGTGTAACAGAGTTTGCAGAATTTGATGTGTTCTGTTTAGGTATCAAGTGGTGGCAGATTTCTGAAGTAAAATCTGGAATATAGGAAAAAAGGCAATTTACCTGGACAAGAAAAACTATTTAAAAGAAAAACTAATATTGTTCTTTAAAATAATTGTTTTTCTATTCTGTAATTCCTTGTAAACACTCAGGGGATAGGTTTTCAGTCACTGGAGACTCTCAGAGATCTGTTGAATTTCAGATGGGAATACTGATTTATGTCTGCTGACAATCTAAACTCAGATGTGTAGGAAATTTATATTACAATCTTTATTCCCAGTCTTAAGGTGGTAATCACAGCTGTCTGAACAGTTAAAAATCTATTCAATCAAATATAGTGAAGAAGAAATCCACACGTAGTCATGTTTCTGTAACGTGAAGAGCACAACAACAGATCCTACTTGATTGTATCCCACTAATCTTACCTACCCTTTACAGGTAAATTAGAAAACACAATGACTTTACTGAAGATAATTCTAGCCAAGGAAAGAAAACATACTGAGTTCACTTAGAGACAGTCAAGCCTCTTCTAAAGAATAATTTTTAAGCAAAGCTGAAAATTTTGTGTAAAACAAAAAAATATAAATCTTACCTCCTTCAGACCTGTATTCTGTCTGTTAACTGAAGGCATATGCAGCTTTCTTTGACTTGGTCTGGGTTTTTTTCCTTTGATCTGTCCTCTTATGACTATCACGAGTTTAAATTCCTTTCAGTACAGCTTCTGAATGCATTAATTAGCATGAAAGGGGCAAGGAGACAACTTCTCATTTTCTTCTACATCCTTCCCTCTTAAAAAGCAGCAGAAAAATCTGTTATTTCTTGATTAATTACATGTGTTCTGAGAGACAGACCAACACCTTTTTACCTGCCCAAGAAGTACAAGCTCCTACAGTGGGCAGACTGTTTTTAGATTCAAACATGTTTTGATCTAAGGCTGCTTATTTTGTTACAGAGGACTGATATTTTGCATGTATTTACTATAGCTTTGTTTGTGTACACTTTTTGTACCATTTTAACACTGTGCAAAATAGTATATGTGGACCAAAACTCATTACCCTGTGACAGAAGTGTCTTAGATTAAGGCAAGTACAGTTTAATTCTATACTGAGAAGAAAATACTGCAACAAAAAGAGGGTACATCCCATGGGCTGCAGAACTAATGAAGGCTGGCCTTTGCCTGTGTTAACACTGTAGTAATTCCATTTACAAGGTCAGGCAAGAAATGGCAGTCTGTGATTGATTCAGAGGTCTGGGTACTGTGATATACCAGCAGATAGTTACTGCTAAAAGAGCAAGGAGATAAAAGAACCATGTTCTGCTTGTCATTTGTCCTAATGAATCATTAATCTGAGCCTCTCTGTCCCTCTACAAATTTTTAGTTTGAAGGATTAAACACTTCTAAGTTTTCACTTGTCTTTGAAGCTGTGCACGGGACTCTAAATATGGTGAAAATGGCTGACAGACTCAAAAGAAAATAGGAAAGAACAGATAGTGGGAGTGACCAAATCCATTTCATTAGGTAGTCAGATGAAAAGTATTGATATTTTTTAGCTAGTATGGGGCTGCTTCTGTATTTTTCCTAATTATGGTAAAAATCTGACCTGTCCATATATTTTTCCATGGTAGTGCCTAGTGACCGGACCAGTGGCAGTGACCACAGATTGAAACACAGGCTGTGCTCTCTGAACATCAGGAAACCTTTTTTTTCTGTGAGGGTGACTTGGCACTGGCACAGGTTGCCAGAGAGTTTGTCGAGTCTCCCCCACTGGAGATCTGCTAAAGCCATTTGGACACAGTCATGGGCAACCAGCTCCAAGTGGCTCTGCTGCAGCAGGGGGTTAGACCACAGGACCTCCAGAGGTGCCTTCCAAACTCAGTCATTCTCTGATTCGTGCCAGAAGAGTCTAGTTAGTTTTGCTAGACCTGTTAAAAGTTTGAAGCAACACAGTTTTTGCAGAGGAGAAAATAAAGGGTACAGGAAGAAGGAACAGTGAGGAGCATAAACATGCTAATTTGGGCAAGTTAACCCAGATGAACTCAGTAGGAATTTCAAAGGTGAAAGAGATGCAGGGACGTTTCTGTAAATATCCATGTGTGTAAAACTGTAAGTGGATGCTATCACAGTCTGTCAAGTTCCCAAGAAACATGCCAGCCGTTGTGCACTCTGAAAGGTTGTAAAGTTCCTTATCAAATCATGTGTTTTCCTGAAGAAAAGCTTCACTTCTGGAAGAGGATGATAACTGAAGCTTGCTTGATCAAGCTGCTTGATCTTGTGAGAATCAAAACACTGATAATGAAAATCCATGTGATTTCTTCATATAGCAAAACAAGTCTCTGACTTCCTTACTTGCCTCAAGTGATGTGTGGGGTAAAATGTCAACTGCTTCAATATTATGTGTTCTGAATGAATCTCTTGTTAATAGTATAACAGGAAAGGAGAAAAAAAAAAAAAAAAAAAGCTTTGTCATGGATCTGTGGTGCCACCTGGAATGTAAATGCAGAATTCTGCTATTGAGAATTTGGATGGATGAGGAGATGAAACACCACATCCTGCTTTTGATCTCAATCTTTTTACAAAATGTTATTTCTCTGATGTAGTGCTGCTATCAGTGCATCTAACTGCATCAGTGTAAAGTCACTGGGATTGACATATGGATTTCAAAGGTGTTATGTTTTCAAAGATAACTTTTCAGGAGAAGAGGATGGAAGAGGAGCACTTTGGAGAACCCCCAAAGTAACCCAGCTTTTTTCTGATAGCCAAACCTGTAGCAAATCCAGGACACTCTGATGAATCTTGGTGAAAGGTAGGAAATTAATACTTCTGGTGTAACTGAAAATAACAGGTCTGACCTTTGAAAAAGAATAGTTGTTGGTTGGTTTTGTGCTGTTGACATTATGATCCCATCTTTCTAGGACAAGATCCTGGGATTTTTATTAATTTACTTCCTTTAATTGATAATTATGTTTCTCAGACATTTGAGGGTTCCTACAGCACACAGAGCAAAGGAAAACAAGTACGACACCTGATTTAGTTTTGAATTTTATGGGAAATTCAGTGGAAACTCACAGGTATTTCACTGCTAAATCTACATTACCAGTAACACAGTACAGTAAGAGAAAATAAGGAATTATATCCCTTTCAGTTCCTCCTGGAGATTCTTGTCTCTCCATGGTTTGGGGACTTATTTGAAGGGGTTATTGTCTTGCTTCCATGCTGAAGAATTCCACTATAGGCTGGATTTGAAGCTTTTTGAAAAGAAGCTATTCCTCAAATTGCTTCTACTTTGACTGCAGGCCCTTTCAGGGAGCAACATGTCCTGTAGACTGCCTTGCACAAGCACCATAAATATGTTCATCCTGAAAGCCTGGTTCATGACAGAAACTTGCTCCTCAACTAATTTCCAAATGAAGCTGTCGTCCTTACTGTCAGACCCGTCTCCTTCTGCTCCACCTCTGAATCTTACAGTAAAGAAGGAATGGTAGTCTTAATCCTGTAGAAGCTATGTCAAGAGGATGCCATGATTAAAGTGGTGCCTTTGTTACTCTACCATGTTTTTCTAAAGAAAAATGTTTGAACAGCTTTCTGGCAGTTTTCCTTTGCTCCTACTTTGTCTGCGGTAAACTGGAGGTTCTGAGCCCAGGGGGTTGTTCAGATTTGTGGTGCTTTCTCCATGAAATGCAGAATGATCAGCCATGGGTGAAAAACTTTTGGTTGCAGTTGAGTGCTATCAAGGTGAGGTTGAATTGCTTCCCTTGCATGTAATCAGGAGGCCATACCTGGATTCAAGGGACTGGTAGTGCTTTCTAAAGCCTTACGATCCTGTTTCCACTGAAACTAACTTTGCTGACTGTTTTGGGGTGAGAAACTCCTTACAGGTGGGCTGCTGATTTAGGCCTCTGAGGCCATCGCTTGAAGAAAATTAGTATAGTGAACACTGACTACATTCTTAGAACTTGGATCAAAAGAGTCCTTTGCAATAGGTTGCTCAGGGAGGTGGTAGAGTCACCATCCCTGAAGATGTTTCAGAGGCGTGTGCACTGGGTAATGTGGTTTGGATTTGGAGGAGACTGGCAGTGCTAGGTGGATGGTTGGACTTAATGATCTTAAAGGTCTCTTCCAACTTTGATGATTCTGTGATTCTAAGTAATCCCTGTAGTAATAGTCCAGTGAAATTTAACTCAGAATATTTTACTTCAGCTGCAGCTGAAGTAAAAGCAGTTCCAAAGTGAATAAAAACACTCAGTACTTCAGCTCTGGAGATGAGGGGAGCAGACTTCAGCCTGCGAAGGGAATTAGTGAGTAAGGTACTCTGGGAAGATACCTGCTTTTGCAGGTGCTGGGGTCTGTCAGTGCTGGTCATGTTTTAAACAACATCTTCTAAGGACATAGGCAATTCCCAAATGCCAGAAGTCAAGCAGGTGAGACAGAAGATGGCATGGCTGAGCAGGAATCTTCTTAGAGGCAAGAAAAGGAAGATGTAGGCTCAGCAGAGGCAAGGTCAGGTGATGTGGGAGGATTACAGAGATGCTGCTCACCACTGCAGGGAGAAAATTTGTCGCGCTGAAGCCAAACTGGAGTTAAAGCTGTCCCCAACTGAGGGCAACAGTAAAAAGCTTTTTCAAGTATATTAATGGCAAAAGGCAGTGTAGAAATAACATCAGCCTGCTGCAGGATGAGGATGGTCACCTCAAAGACAGGGACATGGACAAGGCAGATATGTTCAACATTTTCTTTGCCTCTACTTCCAACACCAATAAGGGAGACAAAGGGGATCCCACTGCCTGGAGCTGGAGGACCATGGCTATGAGAATGATCAGCTCCTGTGATCCTGAAATTGTGCAAAATGTCCAGCATTCAGCTGAATAAACGCATCATGTGATGGGTGATCAAGTGGCTGATGGGCTGCACAAAGGGTTGCAGTGAATGGGGTGGCATCAGGCTGGTGACCTGTCATTAGTGGAGTTCCACAGGGCTCCACCTTAGGGCTTAGGTGCTCTTCAGCATCTTAATGATTTGGATGCAGGACTCAAACACTAAGTTTGCTGAAGACATTAAACTGGGAGGAGCTGTTGAATTCTTTGAAGGCAGAGGGACCCTGCAGGGCTACCTCAACAAATTGCAGGTCACCAAACAAATGAAGTTTAACAAGGGAAGGTGTCAGATTCTGGCCCTGAGATGAGACAACCCTGGATGTGTGTATAGACTAGGGAATGAGGCTGAAGAGCTGCACTGCAGGAAAGGATGTCAGGGTCCTGGCTTATGGCAAGCTGAACATGGTCAGCAGTGCCCTGTCAGCCAGGAGGGCCAGCCGTGTCCTGGGGGCATCAGGCACAGCATGGCCAGCTGAGCAAGGGAGGGGATTGTCCTGCTCTGCTCTGCACTGGGACGGCCTCACCTCGAGTGCTGGGGGCAGTTCTGGGTGCCACAATAAAAGAGGGTAATGAGGATGCTTCCTGCCCAAAGGAGGGTGATGAGGAGGATGAGGGGTCTGGAGGGGAAGCCGTGTGAGCAGTGGCTGAGGTCACTTGGTCTGTTCAGCCTGGAGGAGACTGAGGGGAGACCTCACTGCAGTTACAACTCCTTGTGAGGGGAAGAGGAGGGGCAGTCACTGATCTCTTCTCTATGGTGACCAGTGACAGGACCCGAGGGAATGGCCTGAAGTTGTGTCAGTGGAGGTTTAGGCTGGGTATCATGAAAATGTTCTTCACCCAGAGAGTAGCTGGGCACTGGAAGAGGCTCCCCAAGGAACTGGTCAGCTCACCAAGCCTGACAGCATTCAAGAAACATTTGGACAACACTCTCAGGCACATGATGTGACTCTTGGGATGGTCAGGAGTTGAACTTTGGTGATCCTGATTGACCCTTTCCAATTCAGTGTATCCCATGATTCTCTGATTTGACTTCTTTTGTGCCATTAGACAGATACATGATGGCAAAAAGATGACAGTGTGTCCAAGGGACTAATACTGTTTAATGCATTTAACAAAGAAAATAAACGTATTTGTCACAAGATCCTGTTCGGCCTGGTGGGAACCAGGGGATATCTCCAGGCTGAGCCCTGACAGAGGCAGTTCTGAGCTCGGACTGGGCTGCTCAGGACTTCAGCCATTCAAGCCATGAAAGCCCCAAGGATGCCGTCAGCCCATGTCTGCACTGCCAGGCTGTCCTCATAGCTTCAGCCTGAGCTCTCTCTGTTTCAGCTTTGGTGCTGCCTCACCCTCATACCATGCACTGCTGTGAACAGCCCAGCTGCACCTCCTCTATTCCTCCCGTTGGTGCCGGGGATGCTGCTTGGTGCCCCCAAAGCTGCTGCTCCCCCTGGCTGAACTGGTTCCACAGCCTCTCAGTGATCCTCTGCTGAACTCAGTCATCTTTGTCAACTTCTTTCCTGTGCTTTGCTGCTCCAAAGTGTATGCACAGCCATGGAGAAGAGGAGAACAATCACCTCCCCATACCTACTCCCTGTGCCCTGTTCTTCCAGCATAGTGTGACACTAAGTGCCTTCTTTGCTGCCCATGTCAAAATAAACTGGTGACAAGGCTTGTAAATAAAATACAGAATTTTAACAGAATGCCAGAGGTGGAAAATACATCTATTAAACATTTCCCCATTCTTCCCACCTCCAGCAATACCACTTCCATTTTATAAAATGAAGAGTTATTTTAAGTAGGGGAACGCTGCAGAAGACTGAAGAATAATACTCCTAGAAACATCTAAATTTTTCAATTGGTAAGTTTGAAAAGGATTTTGTCAAGTGTTTCAGAGCCTTACTACAAGACTTTGCACACTCAGGTGTGCTCCTTGCAACACGTGTTCTTCAATCAAGCCCCCACAGGTAGTTGTTAGTTGATTTAATGGTTCAGCTGATTCCCTGTAAGTTAAATTAAATTTTTGAAATATTGTTCTTATGTGACAAGAAGTAATTATTTCAGATGAGAGATTTAAGTAAACTCAGCTTCACAGAGGAAGTGTTTCAATGGTGAAAATTTCTGATGTTTATAAGTAGGGCGGATATGATATTCATAATAGTTTGTAGGCTATAAAGTGCTACATATTTTTCCTTTCAGTGTTTCTTTCTGAATGTTATTCAGCCTTTTCTCCCTGAAATTCTGTCTTCCCCTGATAGAGTAAAATTACAAAAAAACCAGTTGTTTGGACAAAGACTCTTTTTTATTCTTATAAATAGAGTATTTACTCAAAGTATTTGCCTCAGGAAAATTGGAATGTGGGACTGAAGGGGACCTCAGGAAGTCATCTAGCCCATCCTACTACTCTGAAACATGTATGTTTAGATCCTTGATTGTGTGTTACCTATTCTCTGATATCCCTGTGTTTTCATATTCTGCATTCATAGCCTGCATTGTATCTTCACAGGCTACAATGAAGCTTTTCCCCTGTTACATAACTGCCTTTCTGTGGATGATATAAATTACCAGTTGTCTTAACAAGAAAAGGAATTAATCATGTTTTCTTCATCTCAGACTGTTATGGATTTGAAGGCTGTTCTCATGCCCTGTAAAAATTTTTGTCTTCTAAACCAGGCAAACTTTATTTCTTATACTTTTTCCTTAATTCTCTCATTTATGTTCCACTTAATTCTTTGCAACTCATGTACTTCTTCCAGTTAAAGCCTTGCAAGCATTATCTCTTCTGTATTACCATTGTTATCTCCTCTATATTACCGTAACACAGAAAGACATTTGCTATTTTTAATACAGGGTTGCATTTGGGATTCTTACTCAGATTTTTACTCAGTTCCACTGTAGCCTTAGGTCTTCCTCTACCTCTCATCAATCCTTCTCCATTTTGTGTGGGTGTATTTTGGTTTTTAATTCTGATGTCTAGGACTGCATTTCTCTCTACTGTATTCTATTACTCATATAACTTTTACCTTTTATCAGGTTTGTTTATTTATTTATCTTATTCCAGCACTGCTCTGTAGAGTACCTGCAAACCCTTCAGCTCAAAACTGTATTCATTTACTTGTGCTTTCAGATCCAACTTGTTTACTGAAAGTACTGGGCACAACTTCCCCAAGTAAGCATTTGTGAGCTAATGCCTCTTCCTTTTTTTTTAGTGATAGCTGCAGTCTGCAATCGGTAGAGTTTCTATCTGCTGCACACATGCTTCATGGCAATTTAATTTAGACCATGGTTTGCCTATTTCATTTAGCACAGCCCTCTGGGACTCTACTGAAGACTTGCATAGTCAAAATGCAACTTCAATATCAAAATAATATGGTAATGGTTACTACTCTAGTTTGCATGTAAATTAATTACTGTCTTCCTTTGTTTCAAACAGTCCTACCCAAAACTTTTCTTTTGTAAATCTTAATAATAGTGAGTTTGTCAAAAATAAAACACTTCCATGTGTCCTTGAGATGCTGTCAGAGGTCTCATGTAGTCACACCACTACACTGTGCTCTCCATACCTTCTGGTTTGATGTTTCAGGATATGGAGGGAAGGGTAGGGTAATGTTTACTTTTCTGGTTTAGTTCTAATCTTGCTTCCTCTTATTTTTCTCTGTTGGAGTCGATCTAAAATAATTAAGAATCCAGCTGATAGGACAAGAATGGCTCCTGCCATGTAGAAGCCTGCTCTGTAATCTCCAGCCATGTCCACAATCAGACCTGGAGAGAAACAAATGACAGGAATGTGATTGATGGAGAATAGGCTATTGTAAATTAGCTCAGCTCAGTGTGAATATATCCTCTTACAAAGGCAGTGTGCTGGCTACATACTTGTCTGGCAGATTTCTATACCATGAGCACATGGAACATCACCCCAGTACAACATTTTTCAGTTTGAAACACAATTCGTGCCTCATTGTTTTTCATATGTGAACTGCTAGTGAAACAATATATTACACAGTTTGAAGCACTTTCCAACCTAAACTGTAGCAGACAGTGCAGGTACTGGCAGAAAAAAAAGACAGACCGTGCAGCTGTGTATGTGAGCAGCTCCATATTCTGTGGTGTGGCTGTCACCGGTTGCTGTAATTTGGACCATAACTACAGCATGAGTGAGTTTAAAGAAGGCGAGGAAATTCATCTGCTGGAGACAAAACTGGAGAATTTGTCTCCGATTTTGTTACGGGTTTCCAGTTCATCATTTTACAAAGAGTCACAGATGTTAACAAAAAGACCCTGATTTTCAGGGACATTGAAGCCAACCAAAATATGTGATGCCATTGTGTGATAGTGAAAAGTCTCTACAGTACAGTAGTACAGTAGTAGCACTGCAGCAGTGCGTCAGCTGCCCTGTGGGTATGATGGCACATTCCTTTGTGGGCTGATGAAGGTTGCTTGCTTGTGGGAAGTTTGTCCATGTTTAGGGTACTCCCTAGTCCACATTCTAAACTAAGATCAGCCCTATATAGGCACAGGAACCATGAACTCAAATATTTTAAATTTTACACTCAAAGGAGGAGAGGAGAGCTTGAGAGGCACTTAGGGTTCCCCGCACTTAGGGTTCCCTGCTCTTCCATATCTTCTTTGTAGTTTACTAAATATACCTGTAAAAAGGGGCCACACTGATTCCCAGATAATCAGTACTAGTGACCAGCCACTATAAACTGTATTTTATTCAGATTTTTCCAACACATTTTTGATACTGTTGTGTTTCAAACCCTCTACAAATCTTCCTGGTTCCTGTATTTTCAAAAGTGAATTAAAATGTTCCAGTATTCAGTCTGACTCATTTGCAACCCATTAGCAATGTCATTACCACAAAAGTCACTTGTAGTGCGTGAACAATGGTCTATGGATGAAGACTCAGATCTGCATTGTACAGGTCACACTGGTTTTGTTGGGGTTTTTTTGGTTTGTTTTTGGTTTTGTTTTTGGTTTTTTGGTTTTGTTTTGTTTATTTTGTTGTTGTTGTTGTTGGTTTGGGTTTGGTGGGGGTTTTTTTTCCTGTATCACTTTTTAAAGCCTCTACAGCTTGCAGTTCATTTGTCTTGCATTTTTCCAAGATGACTATATCTTGTTGCCAGCCCATAAATCCATGTGCTGTCTCATTGTCTGCTCTCTCTTCCCACTGTTCTTATGTGCTGCCTTCCCTATTCATTATACTAGTTGGCTCAAATGCTGTCTAAAACCAGCAGGCATTTCTCTGAATTTTTCCTTGAGGTTTGCATAGCCTAATGTTTCAGGCTGTTCAATTTGAACTTCTGTAGAAACCCTCCCAACAATACCAACATTTGTGCAATATCATTAGTCTCAAATTTCAGTTTCTTCTCTGAAAGTGTGTGTCTGCTGCTTGTCCCAAAGGCACACTTTCTTAGCTAGATAGTTGGAGGCCATCAAGTGGCATTATGTGGGATTCAGGAAGCAGGACCACCATGTGAACCCTGACTTCCATACCTCCTTTCTTGTAAAGGTATCTCTAAAATCACGCAGAAGAGAGGGAGCAAGGTGTTTTGGAGAGGATTTAAATGGACTATTTGCTTTTATGTACTTCTTGGCTCAGACACCCCTGAACTAAAAAAGGTGGAAATTTTAGTGCAGACCCAGATCTTTTCAGTTTGGATTATCATTCCCCTTTAGTCTTTTAAACTGTATTTGGCAGTGAGTTGTCTTAACTTACCCGCAAGAGGAGGCCCCACAAAACCTCCAGTGCTTCGAATAAGCATGAAAAGTCCTAGGGCACTGTCAAATTCTGGCATGCCTACAACATCTGCTAGCACTGTAATGTGAATGGCGACTGTTGTACCAAAGAAGAATCCATAGAAGGCAGTGAATATTGCCAAGGAAAGGTAATTGTTAGCCAGTGGCAAGAGCATCAGGGAAGTACTGATCAATGTAATCGCCATTGCCAGTAAATGAATGGTTTTGGTAACATGGAGGTTGGCATACCAGCCACACAGCAATCTGCCTCCAAAGTCCACCATAGCCAAAATGGATAGGAGGGATGCAGTCCATGATTCATCTATTCCCAGGCTGTAGCTAAGTGGAACTAAAAATAATGGAGGAACAAAAAAACTCATAGCAGCTAATATACCAAAAATGGCATAAAGTACAAATTCTGGTCGCCTCACAAGCATCCAGTTGAAGGTTTTTTGCGTGATGGGAGACTTATCTTCTTTGTCTGTCCTGGATGCACTATTGCCAGGTGGTATTTCAGTTTGACAGTGGCTGGCCTCAAGGAAACAGCTGCTTGCCAGGGGTCGCATCAGTACTCCACAGACACAAACATTGAGTTGGATGCCACCTATAATCAATAGGGCACCTTTCCATCCATATTGACTAATCAACCATTGGAAAAATGGCCCAAACATGAATGCAAAGGCACATTCTCCAGCACTAGCAATAGCATTGGCCAAAGCCCTTTTCTTGGAGAAATAGTGGCTAACAATGCTAATGGCTGGTGTCCATGAAAAAGAAATGCCAAGACCTGAAAAACACCAATAGAAATAGCAGTGGTTAGACACTATTCAGGTATTTTGTGAAGGTGGAAATTAAAGCAGTCAGTGCTTCTACATTTGCAAAGTTAAAAAGTGTTAGAAGGAAAACATTTTTGCCTAGAAGAAGCATGAGCTTAGCTGGAGTAGGTGTAAGGGTATATTTGTGACATTGTATTCTGTACATTGTATATATCCAAGTGAAAAAGCAGAACATGAAGTATATACATTATTACACTCTCACTTAAAACAACAAAAAAAGTTGGTTTCACAGCTTTGCCAGTGCATGAGAAATCACACGGTCATGGGGTTGAGGCTAGGCAGATGCCAGTGTCCATGCTGTCTGTGTTAAGGTTGGTACAAGGTCAGACAAGCAGGTTAAGCTGAGCTGTGTTCAGGGTAGACAGTGAGGTAGGACATGAAGGAAACTGGTGTATTGCCTCTATTTATTCTTCATTTTCTTGCTCAACTGCTTTGAGCAAACTTAAAACCTGCTCTAACTTAGAGTTATTTTCATGGCTCCCTAGACTCTTTGGCAGCCCAGGACTGCCAAAGGGTTCAAATTCCAGACATTTTCTCAGGCATCCAGTGCAGAATTTGGAATGGTTTATTTTATTCCCTGCTAGCTGTTCTTCCTGTTCCAGGAAAATCTGCTAGCTGTTTTTTCAAGCCTGGTTTTGCCTGGAGTAAAGGAGTGAAGGAAAGGATTGGAATAAAATGAAAGCCTGGGACTCTGTTCAAAACATAAGATAAGCTGATAGAAAGTATAGAATTTGGGACCTCCCTGTCTTTTTACTTCAGTACCCTTTATGAAGTTTTTTTAAACCCTCACAAAGCTCTTATCTCTGAATAAAAAGTAAAACACTTAATTTTTTGCTTGCATATGATTTGCAAGTGTAAATTACTGGCATCTAAATATTTGTTTTCTTTGTTGTTGCAGGTTTCCTGTACAAATTCTTATTTCCAGAGTAGAATGGGAGGGAAATCACTTTTAAAAGAGCATTGCTTGTTCTGGCTGCTCATTAAGTCAAAATAGATACCAGATTTTAAAACTCCTACCACAAGCACTCTCAAATAAGTTGCTGGTGGAAGAAAGCCATAAAGACATAAATTCATACCCTGTAGGAAGCCAGTTGTTGCATACATCCAGACCATGTTGAGTCCAAAAAATCCCAATGCCATTCC
>VYZP01055696.1:0-24184 GCA_013400635.1 Hypocryptadius cinnamomeus
TTTTTTTTTTTTTTTTTTAAGTTTATTTTTAAGAAGGTCACCTGTCTCTTTGCACAAGGTTGCAGGGAATCATATCTAATTAGCAGTGGAAAACACTTAGGAGTTGCCTGATGCTCTGGAGGCCCAAGGCAGGAATTTTCCCAAGGTAAGTTGTAACATCTCTCCTGCATGATTTTAAATTTTATACATCACAATTTTAATATCTTGACTAACTTTGTAATGCACTGTACATGAGTATCAGCATTAATTAATCGGGTTACGGTTAGTAAGGACTTAACACTTGAAAAGCTGAATGACCATATGTTTTCAGTCCACTGATGTCACTGGTGCAGCTTAAACTATTGACATCAAGGAAATGTAAGTACTTTTTTTTTTTTACTTTTTTTTTTCCCCCCTTTTTTTGTGTAATTCCAGAGCTTACAAAACAACTTTGAAAAGTTTCTGTCGCCCCCTGGACAGAAGTTTTACATAAGTTTACAGAAGATTTGCTTTTGACAGGATGACCATAAGCAACATTTACTTATAAAAGCCTAACTGGATCATCCTTTTCTTAGCAAGCCAAGATAATAACTGCACTCTGCACTTGGTTTTCCTCAGCAAAACCTACCACACCATCTCTCCCTGTGTGTGGTGAGGGATTTGTTCGGTTTATTCTGGGTTTTGTTGCAGGGTTTTTTAAAGCAAAGCACTGCAATCCTCAGCTGTTTGTACAGAGCAGTCAGCCAGAATTTACAGCAGCTATTTCAAGAGGAGCTGGACTTGCCCAACAACACTGCTGACAGTAACAAAGTTGATTATATGTAAGTACAACAAATGCACTGTTAGATGGCATGGGCTTCCTCTGAGTTTGAGCTTTAACACTGCTCCCTTCCTTTTGACCTGCACTATATATTAACGCGTATGTTTACGTGTGTTCAAGGTTGCTTCTTTACACACATCTCCAAACACGGAATTTGAGCAGTACTCCATCAGAAACTAGGCACACAGTATATTGAAAAACAAGTTAAAAAAAAAAAAAATTCAAATCACATCTGAGTCATTTAAGAAAGTGAATATTTAAAGACACATACTGTCACCCTTTAAGCACAAGAAAATAAAGTAAAAGTTCCCAATATTTTCCAGCAATTTGGGTCTTAGAAGCCAAACTTTGAATGTGTTTGAGGAACACATCCCCTGAGCTTGCAAAAGCTCAGGGACCAGGGGTGGGCGGGGGGGGTTAACACAGCCCAGAATTACTCCAGCATCACCTCGGGTGTCACAAGCAGCACCACGCACCTCACAAATCTTTCTGTCAGCTGATGTACAAAATCAAATATCTCTCGCCAGTTCGTCGCCACGCTCCCAGACCTACAAGGGAAGACCAGAGCACATCAGCGGCCTGACCCGGGGTGACATTTCGGGGAGAAACTGACTACATTCGCGGTTCCAGACATCTCTCGCTGGTAAGTTTGTCGCCCGGGCCCCGCTCCCCCCTCGCCCTGAGGGCGACCGCGGCCGCCGAATTTCCCCACAAAAGCCCGGCCGCCGCGGCAGATGCTGCCGCCGCTTGCTCTTCCACCGCCTCCGGCCGCAAACGCACCTCCGCTGGGAGAACTTCCACGGGCCCCTCTCTACACCCCCTCACCGAGGTCCCGGCAGGATTCCCCAACTTCCCGCCGAGCCCCTCACGGTGCCTTTCCCGCCGCTTCCCCTCACGGTGCCTTTCCCGCCGCTTCCCCTCACGGCCCCNGAGCGTGGTGCTGCCCGCGTTGCACGTGTGCCAGAGAGTAAGCCCCAAATAAATTTAATGTCGAGGGGGGTTGGGGATCGCACGAACACCACAGAGTTGGGGTTTTGAAAACAAACAAAAAAAATGCCCCGTCCTAACAGCGGTCATGTGTCTCCCACAGGCTGCGGAGGTGAATCAGACGGCAAAAAGGATCTAGCTTTTCCCTCCGCTGGAGGAGATGGGGAAGTCAGAGTCATCCTGCAGGAGAGTTTTCCTGTCATCTCGCTTCAGCCCCATTCCTGCTGTCTCTGGATGGTTGGCTGTAGCCGCAGCGCTCTGACCTGACACATCCGTGTCACGGTGCCTTCTCCACGCCGATCCCAAGGCCAAGCCAAGCCTCCCTGTGATGCAAGTTGGAAACTTTACCGAGGCCCGCGGACCAGCAGTGAATAATGTCAGCCAGAGAGCTGGCTCATGAAGTTCTTAATGCCTTTGAGCTAGCAAGGCCAAAGGGTAAGCAAGCGGTGTTTTACAGTCTCCGTGGATACACAAAACATGGAAGGTTAAGGACAGAGCAGCCTGGGCTTTGCCAGAGACCCAGCCAAAAGAAAGGCCGAGCAGAGGCTTGTGAGACAACAGAGGAAGCTTGCTGAGCTTCCCAAAACCGGCTGCGCTCCAGCTTTCCAAGCTGCACGAGTCCACCCCAAACCCCAGGAGCACTCGCCTTGCCTGGGAGTACGTGTCATGTTATCCAGATGTTGGAAATCTTGCTTCAAGCCCATGTGACCCCATGTGTTTGGAACAAGCCTCCACTGCCAGTTCACTCTTTACTTGTTTCCAAGTGTGTGAATTCCTCTTTTAGCCTGTGGTTTCTGCTGAAGAAGCAGATAAATCATGACTATTTTGCTGGAATGGCTGGATGAGAGGGAGATAGGCACGTAGGACACACAGGGCAGTGGGTCATGGCTGTTTGGCTTCATTCACACGAGGGCTGCAGCCTCCTTTCCCGGTTCCCAGAACTCATTTACTGATACTTGGCTCTCTCCTAACCCTCTTCCAGTGCCACAGTGCTGCACAGGGTGCCCAGCCCCATCAGGACACAAACCCTCAGGAAAGCAGCCTCCTGAGCTGCTATCTTCATCATATCCCCAGAGCCAGATGGGGCATCGGCGGCTTGCCAATGCCAAAACAAGCCATGTTGCAGCAGCAGGAGGGGACCTGGCCTCTTGGCTGCACCAAGGGACCCAGGCCAGCTGCAGACCTCTGCCCCAACCCCAGCTGAGTGTCCTGCAGCCTCTCTGCGTGTTGGTTCTGCACCTCGAGCAGGCACAGCTTGTCCTCACTCCCCATCCCGCCCGTCTGGAATCCAGATCACTTGCACGAGGACCTCCTTTACGCTGGCTTCTTGTGCCTGGAGGCTGGGACAGCAGGGAAACCAGGGGTCCGGGGAGAAACGGCCCTCAGTCATGGAAAACAGAACTCTTAAAGAAACACGGCTACAAAGTAGCCCAGCCCTAGAAGCAGAAGTTTTGATGTGGATGGTCGATGTGCGATTGAACTCAAGTCGACTGCCAAGGTTTACTGCAGAGAAAGTAGCAAACAGAGCAGCTCACAGCACATTTGGGGTTATACAGTTCCCTTCTTCATCTCCAGCACTTGCAGATGATTTCCACACATGCTGTCCCTTAACATCCACCCACTCCCACCTTGTTTTTGGCCCAGGCTGGTCAGGAAGACCTCAGGCAAACGGTGCCAAAGCCAGCTCGTCGTATCTGGGGAGTGAGCAGCTGGAAGGAAAAGTGACCCTTGCTGTAACCTGGCTGTGAGCCTGGTCCTGCCCCTAGGTCCTCAGGAACGCTGCAGCAGAAAGGTGGGGCCTGGGGGGGAACCCCTTCAGTGCTGTGGTGAGATGACCTCAGGGCTGGAGTCAAACAGCAGCTTGGTGGCCACACAGACTGCCTTTTGCATAGACTACAGAGGGTCAGGAGGGCTTTGTTGTTTGATAAATCCAGCTCAGGTCCAGGATGCCTCTGCCCGACAGCTGTGTGCCAGCCTGCTTTCTTCAGGATGCACAGTGATTGCCAGCATTTGGAGAAATGAGACTTGGGTTTATCTGTGAGTGCGGCTGCAATGCTGATTAATCAAATTCCCTTTCTGACTCAGGTCTGGGATTGCCCTTCTGCCAAATGATCCAGGGGCAGCATGGAATGAGACAGCTCCACAGCACTGGCACCAGCCAGCGCTTCCAGACACCCTGAGCTCTGCAAACCCAAGGACAGGTGATGATGATGATGGGGGGCCTTGAGCCCATGGCAGCTCACAGGAAAATATTTTTCTTCTCCCCTCACAGGATATGAACCACACATGGAAGTGTCATGCTTTGTAAAAGGAAAGAGAAACCAGACGGGCTCCAGCAGTTCTACAACACGCAGGAGCTGTTTGAGAGCTGCCTCCTGAAGGATTAACTACAAATCCTTGTTCCCTTTACAGCTGTAGCCTTGTGTCTGTGCGCGTCCTGTAAAGCAGCGTAGAAATGAATAAATAAAAAGGACAGCATTAAGTAACACAGGAACTCTCGTGTCCATGTGGTACTGCCTGCATTATCCAGATGGAAAGTATCTGTCTAGACAAATCTGGGAATTATGCAAGCTCGGAAATCCTGAATAGCTCTTCCTTTCCAACATCATGAAGCATTTGCAGTGCCCACTGAAAATACACACAGAATCACAGGGGGGAAAGAAACCCTTCAATTCCAACAGCCAGGAAACCTGAACACTGGCAGTATGTGGGATGAGAGAAGGTCTAAGCGCAGGAATATGGAACAGAGTCCCTGCTGTGTGCACGCTGACTCATCCTCGAGGAGCCAGGATGATCCCCGGTGCTCACTCCTGTCCCAGCAGAAGCGGAGCAGGCTCCGTTGAGTTCCTTGTGGTTCTCTGCTGCCTGATGCCCTGGACAAGGCGCAGAGACGCTTGTTTCCACTTTTCCTGAGCTGTTTGTTTCCACGGTGCTCAGACAGGCAGAAGGAATGAAAACAAAGAGGGAAAGATGGGCTGTCCTGGTGCAAACCACAACAGCATAAAAATAAATCACTCTGCCTGGGAGAGCCAAAAAAAAAGCAGGACAGAAAACATGGAAATCCTACTCTGGCCTGGGAGGAGCTGCTGCTGGCTCTGAGCAACGCCCAGGGATCACTGGGGCTGGGAGTTCAGCACAACTCTAGAGTTGTAGTGACCCTTTTTGGTGTTCTTGGGAAACAACGGCCCGGCCAGTGGAGACAGAACAGTGGAGCAGCCAAGAACTCTCCCTGCAGAGCAGTGCAACCCAGGGAAAGGATGACACAATTCTCAATATTAGATGGAGAAAAATCATTTTTTAGAAAGCACAGGTCGTGATCCAGCAGTCATCCACTTTGTGGCAGTTTTATCACTGACTCCAGGGGGACAGGTCCAAACCTTCCCAGGGTGCATCCGAACAGAAACGTCACTTGTGGTCAGTTTGGGGTCACACTGCAGGAAAAGGGGCCGACGTTTATCCATCTGGCCTGGCCCCTTTGGTGCTGCAAAGAAGAGCGAGAGAGAGCATTGGGTCAGTTCTGTCCTCCCAGGCCCAGGAGAGAAAGAGTGAAGAGCAACTGGGAGGCTGAGTGGTAAAACAACTGCTTGTGCCACTGTTTGGGGGCAATCAGGGCAATATTTACGCAGGGCTGGGGGGCTGCAGCAGGACATCGTGCCTGAGCCACCGTTGGATCAGCAGCCCGGGAAGCAGATGTGCCAATTTCCTGTCCTTGATGATGATGGGCCCTAATTACGCCAGAGCTGTGGCAATGTCCTTTCTTGTGTATGACCCCTAATTTGGTTTCATGAAGTTGTCTGTGCCAGGTTCTTCCGGCTGCAGGGCTGGGGTGAGTGGCAGTCACGAAGAGCCGTGTGCTCTGTGTGCCCAAACACCTGGCCCGTGCTTTGAACGAACAAAATTCCACTGGGAACAAACAAAACTCGGGCAACCCACTGGGATTTGGGTCACTTGCTTGGCTTGCTTTACCTCTTGCAGGTTGTCATGCCTGCTGACAGGGAGCTGTGTGCTGGGGGGAACACGGTAGGTGTAGGCACTCAGCAGAGACCAGCACTTAAGAGAGGCTGTTCACTTGTGGGGGGGTGAATTTTGGAACTGGGGGGAAAAAAACACTCCCCTTTGTTTTCCCACCAGGGAGATTCCCTTGCTGGGATTGCTGCTGGTGCTTTTTTCAACTTTTCACCATTCCTTTCAATGGTTTTTGCCAGTTTATTTGGGGCTTTTTTTCCCTTTTTTTTTTCCTCATTTTCTGTTCCACTCATAATTTGAGGAGTTCCCCAATTTTGAAGATTGCCAGCAGGGCAATTTTTTGGTTTATGTATTTAAACAGAGGCTTTTATCAGTTTGGGAGAGGCTTTTTGGATGGCATTGTGGGAGGTTTTTCAGCTTTTTTCTTGTGTGACATTTTGGGGAAGCTTCTTGGGATTTACAATTTTATTCATATTTTTCCTTCCCTTTTCCTCAGGAGCTCTTTGTGGAGTTAGACACTTGTGTTTTTGTGTAGATCCTGCTTTGCATGGGTGGGGTCACTGCTCCTGAGCCCAGCTGCACCCCCCAGGAACTGTTTGTTGTTCCCCGATTGTGGGACTATTATTGTTGTACCAGCAGCTCCCATCTCTGGGATCCCCAAGCCTGGGGATCACCCGGGCTTGCTGCTGCTGGGAGAGGATGGTGCTTGGGTGTTTGGCACAGAGGTGCTGTGGAGGTTGCCAGGGCAGTGAGAGGAGGAGGTACTGCTCCCAGGACATCAGGGATGCACAGCAGGGGCTTGGTGGCCACATGGAACCTGCTTCTTCCTATGCCTGGTGAAGCAGGTGCTGTTCTGAGGAAGATGGAGGCTCCACACTGGGGCTAGGTGGCAGCTTGTGCCACCTGGAAGCTGGAGAAGGGCTCTGACCCTGCTTTTTGTAGCAAGTGAAGCTCTAGGGGCTGGGCATGCAGAGTGGGGGGGACTGGAGAGCCCTTGGGAGGGGTCAAACAGCTCCAAGGAATGTTTGAGCAGGTCCTTGTGGCATGGCCAGTGTGGGAAGAGCAGAACTTCCAACTGTCCCTGCTGGTCCAGGATGCCATGTACACACCAGGGTGGATGGTTCTGGGATCACTGCGAGAAGGATTGCCCTCTGTGGGTGCCAAGCTGCTCAGGGGCAGGCTGGCTGTGTGCCTGAGGCTGGGAGAGGCGTGCAGCAGGGTGTGGGGGAACCTTGTCGCCACACAGCTAGGGCTGAGCACTGGGGCAGGACAGCCAGAATGGCGTGGCTGGGATCACAATCACAGAATATTCTGAGTTGGAAGGGACCCGTGAGGATCACTGAGTCCAGTTCTTGATTAAGTAGCCCATGTGGGGATGGAACCCACAGCCTTGGCATTTTAAGCACCAGGCTCTCAAGAACTGAGCTAATTTGGGGTCAACTCGCTTCAGGGTTTTCAGGCCCAATTAGATTTTTGATCTGGTCTGGTGTTGGCCCTGCTTTGAGCAGAGGGTAAAACCATCTGAGGTACTTCCCAACCTGATTGGGTGATTTTCCTTCTTGCCTACAGCCCCTGCACTTGGCTGCAACACCGTTCCTCTGCCCTGTGTAATCCCAGGTCAGTGAAGATTTGTACACCAAACACCACGTCTAGAGCATGTGCTTGGGGAAACGCCACTTTGAGAAGGTAGGATGGGGTTTTCATTGCAGACATCTCCTGGTTCTGCTGCTGTCACACCGCAGGGCAGGAAGGGTGCGTGTTGGGAGTGTTTGCTGGCTGACTCGGGGCCCTGCCTGCTTATTCACCAGCCAGATCACACCGGTGACTTGGCATGCATCAGCCTTGCCCTGTTCATGTGAGCTGCTCTCCTGGCTGCCTGGATGACAAGTGCTTCTGATCACCAGTGTGACTGTGCTGGCCTTAAGACAGGAGTGAAGTGGCTGGGATGTGTCTTATCTGACTGGTGTTTACGTCTGTGTGACTCCGAATTACTTTTTCCTAAATTTCTCCACATGTAAGAAGTTTAACTTGTATGCACTCATGTCCTGTTGTCTGCCATGCAAGATTTTATCCTTTTCTCTTCTTCCTGTGTCTGGGCAGTTAAGATGGGTGGAGGTGGAGCAGTGTTGACTGGATTGCAGGCTTCATTTTCTGCAGTGCCTTTGGCAGAGCAACAAATGCTACAAGGGCAGGAAGGGTCGTGTCCCTTCCCCCAGGGACAAGCTGGCAAGGACCTAGTGTGTTTTCATGGATCAGCTTAGCAGGGTGCAGAAGATGGCACTGCTTTTGGGGAACAGGTGGAGTTGCCACATGGCAATAGCCACAGGAAGAGAGCTGGGGTACTAAACTGTCATCCCCCATGGGGCAGTATTTTCACAGTCCTGTTGAATTCTTGTGCCTGTAAGAAGGCCTTTTAAAGGAAACGTTTTGCTCAGCAAAGCTAGTCAAGAAGCAGAATAGCCCATGGTACAATGGTGCTATGGCACCATAGCCCAAGACACCTGTAGTGACACATGTTGAGCAGGAAGGGCCTTCAGTCCCTGCTGAGGATATGCAAAGACGTGCTTTAGTTTCTTGGAAAACTCATTTCCTGAGTAGGAGACAGTGATGAGTCAGTGTGCGTTCACCTGGGCAGCTCATCTTGTGGCACAGACAAGCCATGGTGCATAAGCTCCTCAGTAGCTCCCTGCCAGTCCTGTGTTCTCCCTCTCCTTGTACTCAGGAGCATTTACTTGTTTTGCTTGCTGTTCTAGGATTTTGTGCTCATGCCCTAGCAAGAACTGTTGGAAGCAGCTGCACTTCAGAGAATGAGCCAGAGTCACCATGGGCTTGGAAAGGTACTGGGTGCACAGAGAGCAAAAGAAATGGGAGATGATGTCAGCTGCAGGGAGTGTGCAGATGTTCCAGGTACATGGGGCTTGTTTGGAACCAGGCCAGTGCTCTGCAATTAGAGTTATGCCCTTAGAAATGAAGTTTACTTGGGAACTCATCAGCGAGGATCAGTGTGCCAGCAATGCTTGTCCCCCTCAGGACCGTGTTGCAATCTCAGCCTGTGTTCTCAGCACCTTCCCTGTTACCTGCCTGCCACCCGGGTGCTGGCTCAGGCTGGAAGCATGGGAAATGGCAGTCAGTTCTCCACAGTTTGGCTGGGAGAGGTGAACAATGTGCACCCTGAGTTTGCTGTGCTCAGCACGTTTTGTCCCATTCGTTTTGGAGCTGCTTTGCAGGCACCAAGTGCAAGGTTGGCCACGGGCAGGAGTTACAGAGAGAGCACAGCTAGTGTGAGCAAGAAACATGGCAACTGTTGATCAGCGCTGCCTGTGCTTATCTGCAGGAAGTAAGGAATAACCCCCATAAATCCTGTCCTATAAATCAAACCCTCCTGAACTCAGCTGTCGTGTGCCACGTCACAGATCCTGGATGAGCAGCAGCAAAAGGTGCAGCTGAATCACCAGCAGGGAGTCAACACCTTGCTGCCTCAGGGGAGCTGTTTGCACACACAAACATCAGCCTGCTCTGTCCTTGTGTTCAGGCACACTTTCCCAGATGGGCAGGTGACATTAGTGCGAGGTATGACACTGGATGTGCACCTTAGTAACATGTGTGAGTGAGAATGCTGAGTGCAGCTGGTGTTGTCTGAGGAATCAACGGGAGAGATCCAAGTCCCCTAGAGATTGCTAGCCAGCGTGGGCATGTGTTAGCAAGGTTGAGTGGCCACAGCTGAGGCACTGATTCCTTGCAGCCAGGGCAGCAAACCTTGGGGGTTAATATTCACTCTCCCAGTTTCACTTATACTGGAGTGATCCCGGTGTGATCACTGGGAGAAAACAGTGCGTGGGAGGAGGTGTGGAGATGACACTGCATCCTGGCAGCACAGGGAAATTGGGTCTGTGCAGCATCCCGAGGGTCTGGATGCATCACCCAAACTAACCCTCACCTGGAACTGGGAGCCAACATAAAAATAGTGGTAGTTTTCTCTGGGGCCTTGGCTTGGGTTCTTCCCCTTGTCCTGCCTTGCAGAAATTATGTGCCATCTCTGCTGCTGTGTGGTGATAGACAGTTCCCATCTTTGGGTGGAGATTGCAGGGGTGTGCAATGGAAGGCTCAACTTTCTGTGCCTCGTTTGTAAAGTTCCTAGTCATCCTGGAATAAGATGCATAAAAACAAACACCAAACAGAACCCTAAGAACACCAAAATAAAACCCAAGCAAAACAGGCAAAAAACCCCCTCCAAACCAGTTTTTCAGCTGTTGTGCTGAGGGAATTTTCATTCAGCATCTTGTAGGCAGTGTTTCATGTCTTGCAGAATGAAAGTTACTGAATGTAACTCATCAAGGCAGAATGCTGTGATATAATTTAGAAGCTCATTAGAGATCATAATCACAGTGACAGATGTTGGTGGGAAGTAGGAACCATCACAAAGAAAAATAGAGAGCTGTTTGTCATGAGGATACTAGATCATATGGGGCAACATTTTCTCAGATACCTAAGGGATTCGATTATCACTTGGAGGTTTCCGTCTAGATTTCTTAGTGTATAAATCCCTTGGAAAATAAGACTGAAGCGCTCAAATATTGAAAGGCCTTTTCAAGACATTGCTTGCAAGAGCCATGAATTGAAATTGTGTCTGGTAACCCATGTTGGAGTGGGGCATGCCTGTCTCTTGGGTGAGCTATGCGTACCACAGCCTCTCCGTGTGTCAAATGCTGTGGGATGGGAGCTGGCTGTGAGGTGGGAGAGCTGTGCCTGGGTAAGGAGCAGTGGAAGCAGCTGAATTGTGCAGGTAGCTGGAGCGTGGGCTGGTGGCATGTGCTGCAGAGAAAAAGGCTTTTAAGGGTGACCAAAAGGTGTCATTTGGCCCGTTACCGGGGTAAGCACGAAATCCTCACCAGGTTTGGAGATGTGCCCTCTTCCTGTGTGCCACCCACTTCCTCTGGGTTGCACCATCAAGATTGAGACAGACTTTGCAGACCCAGTGCACGAGAAGTGACTCGGATGTGGCTGCCAGCACGAGAGGTTCGTGCGTGCGCAGCTCCGTGGGGGCGGAGCGGAAGTCCCGGTCTGTCGGAAATCCTGGGTGGCAGGGCCACAGTGGGGGTTGAGCCCCCATTGCCAGTGCTCCTGTGTGATTTGGGAGAGCAGAGATGGAAAGGGGGCTGGTGGGCAGCCTTGGGAAGTGGAACTGCAGGGCCTCAGTAGTGGAAGTAGGTTAACGGGATCGTCATTGGACTCCGCTGGCATGTGGGCTCACTGGGGTGTGAAGTCACCTGATGGATGCATTGCCCAATAACAGAAATCCCCTAGCAGAAAATGAGCTTTTGTTGCTGCAGTGCTGTTCTTCTGAGGTGTTCCATCTGCTTTACAAAGAGTGTCTGACTGAGCCCAGCAACGCTTCCGTGAGAACAGCATCTCTAGTGACAGCTTCCAGCTGTCTAGCAGATGAGAGCACCCAGGTGTCGTGGCAAACGGGGAGGGAATTATAACCATCCCATTTCACTGAGAGGGAGATGCTCTTGTAAGAGAAAAAGGGACCACCTAGTTGGTCTGTTTGACAGCTGAGTATCCTTAAGTGCACACTGAAAATGAGGGTGTGGAGTGTGCTGTAAGCTCATACAAGCAAATACAAGAGAATAAGTCAAAATAGTTGGATTAATTTTATCTTTGGAATGTGGGCTAGGCAGTTTTGGACAGTTACTCCGAATGATCTTTAAACTTTTGTGTTAAAAAGAGGAGAACCCAGCAGGACCACCTCGGGGCTCAGCCTGGCACAGCCATCCCAGCTCTCAGTGGCCCTGGCAGGGCAGGAGGGGCTGCCATGTGCCACAGGGCACAGAATGCAGTCAGAGCCCTGCGCTGGTGCTGTGGCACAGATGATCTCCATAAACTGTGATGACATTAATCTAATGTATGCGTTCTCCTACGAATGTGAATACCAACAAATACAAATCCCATGCAAATCAGGCGCTCGCGCAGTATGTGCAAGCGGCTGAACATCTGAGGACTCAAATATTATATCAGAAGTTGTTCGCAGACGTGCCTGTTCCAAAATTTGCTGTTACACCGCCCTTCTGTGTTCCCATGGGAACTCTCAGGTGAGGGAGAAATGTGCTCCCTGCTCCCCTTCAGCTAAAAGAAGTTCGTGAAGTAAAACCTGGCTTCCCTGCTGGATTCCTCCTCCTGCCCCAAGCCTGCAGCTCCTTTAGATGCCTGGCTGCCAGGAAAGACTCCCCCAGCCTCTGTGGTTTCCCCTTGGGGTGGGAGAAAGGTGGATGTTAAGCATTCCTCAGAAAAGGAAGCGGTACCCTCTGCCAACTGGCAAGGAGCAAGTGCTGGCACTAACTGCGGGAGAGAAATTATTCACTCATTCTGCAGGAACACGTATTGGGAATCCCTCTTCCAGTCCTTGCCTGGCTCTTCCAGCTGTGCCTGCTGCAGCCCAGGCACTTGAAGGGAGCTGGGGGAGTGTGTCCCCAAGGAGCTGGGAAGCTCCTTGGGATGGTGACTCTCGGGTGAGAAATCTTTGCATCTCCCAACCGAACAAAGAGGGAAGCTGAGAGCTTTGCCGGGGGCTGCAGGAAGGGAAGGAGGCAGTGAATTTACTGCCCCTCAGCCAGAACCATGGGGTGTTCACGTTGCAACAGGAAAAGGAAAAGGTAGGAACAAGGGTGAAGTGTGCAAGAACACCAAGCGTAAAACCCCTTAGTCCATGTTTTGGGGTTGTTTTGGGTTTCTTTAAGTTGCTGCAGAAAGCTCAAGAGTTTCAAAATGGTGCTGGATCTCGTAAAATGAAGTCTGATGGATTCAGCCGGGTTCACAGAAACACCCCAGGAAGAACAAGGGAAAAATATACCCCAGCAGCTCATGTACAGGCAGTCAGAGGTGGAGGGACTGGGGTGCAGAGACGTAGGCCTCAATGAAAACAAGTAATAACAGAGGCAGAAGGATGTGTTGTTTTAAATACCCAATTCCTCAAGTTATTCTTTCCTCCTGAAACCATTGTTGCTTGTGCAATCAAGATGGGGGATTTAGGAGAGGCAACAAGCCTGTCCAGGGGGTTATATCCCACATGAAGACTGTTCTCCCTTAAAAGGGGCCAGATTTCGTGGTGGCACAGGGAGACTGCTGATGGGAGCTGTGAATGGCCCTGGAGAGGCACTGGTTGTTTGCCTGGCTCCAGACAGGGGGTGCCTCCGGAGCATGGGAGTACAGCTTGGAGGGGTGGTTGGGTTTTCCCTGCCCATCTAGAGCTCATGGATCTGATGAACAATGTACCATGAAACCCCTTCCAGCTTTCCCCTCACTATCCCCTCTGTGCTCTCGGCTGCTCAGAGGCTTCCAGGGGACCGCTGACTTCTGTGCCGAGAGAAAATAATCTGGTGTCTCTTAGGCAGTGGCAAATTGTGTGGGCTGAGATGACATTTACTCTTAGCCGAAGCCTGCAGGTATTCCATGCATAACCCCCCCTTAATGAAAAGCCCCAACCTCTGCCAGCAGGTTAAGAGTTGGGGCCAGCAACCCCTGGCATGTCGATAAATCTTCCTCCTGAGCTCATCAAGTCCCCAGCCTGCTCGTTCAAGAGGGATTCACAAGAGGTAATACAAGACTGACCTTTGTGCTGCCATAAATGCGGGCGCACGTGAACCAGCTCAATCAGCGGGCTCCTTTTTTTTTGGCTCCCTTCACTCGGGGTAGTTTGTCTCACCCAGAAGTTGCAGGATCACTGCAGCATCCTGGCAGCATAGTGCAAGGTGCTTGACTTTCCCTCTCCCCTCCTTTGTCAGCTCCTTCAAGTGGCTTTGCCCAGGCCTCCCCTTTTTGACCCTGTGGGGCTGTTTTTCCCTCTCCCCATGACTTCCTGTCTTTCAAAATACTTTGTAATTTTGACAATGTTGGTTTTTACTGCAGTAAGGGAAAAACGTGGCCTTTTTTGATAGCCAGATTGCATGTTTGTTTGTTCTTTTATTTTTGGCTTCTTAGAGCTTTTTGCCACTTTTCACTTTCTAATTGTCTCTTTTTCTAATCCAGGCACTTATGCTCAAAGCCAACATTTCTTATGGCAATTTTTTATCACCTGCTGGCTAGAATAGAATAGGAAAAAACGGATTCTGGCTGAAGGACCTATGAAAGTAGGAAAACATAAGGGCTTATTTGAAGGATTTCTTCTGTGATAGAATATCAAAAAACAGTGTTTAGAGGTGAAAGACCTGGCTGCAGGCAGAGGTCTGGCTTAAGCTTTAGAACAGAGTATCTCTGTAACTTGAGCGGAGGAAAGTGGGATCCCAGTTTGTGTCACAGGGGGAAAAACCTACCGAAAAGGAATTGCTTGGGCACCCAGATGGTTTGCAGCTCAGGATAATGCCTTGGGGGCTGGCAGCAGACAGGAGGTAATGAGCAGGTCTGATGTGCAAGGGAAGTCAAGCAGAGGCGGTGGTGGGCACGGGACCCCGTTGAGGGAGGTTGTGCTTGCTGAAATGGGATGCTGCAGTGCAAGACTGGCAAAGAAAGGAGCAGCAGTCCTCGGTCTCTTGGGAAAAAGGCATCTGTGTGTCTTGAATAACACTGTCATGGCTGGAGATGGTTGAATTTTTTCAGGACCCTGTAGGGTGACAGTATTTCACTGAGACTGTGTGCAGGGAGTCCTGGGTTCGTTGTTGTTTTTTAACAATGCTAGGTAAGCAATAGACTGGAAAAGCCACGTGTTTCTTGGAGGCAGTGGTATCTGTCCCCTCCTCCCGAGGCTTGCCTGGTCCCCTGGTGTTGCCAGGAGCTCTGGGGATGTCAGGAGCCCTGCTTCCGAGGCAGGAGCGAGCTGCAGAGTGACCTGTGAATGGGCTTGCTCACTCCCACAATTAGAGCCTCTGTGGATACTGATAAGCTGAAAGACAGAAGCAATGGTGGCAACAGGTAACGTTAAAATGTTTGTTGTGAATGGGGAGGCTTAATGCTAAACAGCAGCATTTTGTAATCCTTCAGCACAGCAAGATCCCAGGCAGAGATGACAAGCTTTTTTTGCGGACGAGAGGAGCACGCAGCGTAGCGCTGTCAGAGGTGGGTCATGGAACTGGGTGTTGATTCCTGTGTACCTGCTGGTGCTGGCTCTGGAAGGAGGGCTTCTGCCTTGGCTGATGGGGTCTGAAGCCTTTAGTGATGCACAGGTGCTGCACGTGAGCCCTGTGCACTGCCCCGACACCTCGGTGTTGGTGCTGCCCGCCCTTCTGGGAACAAGCCCCCAGCCACGGACCATTCCCTTTGTCCGTGCCTGCTGGCTGAGCCCCGGCTCACCAGGACCGATCCCAGCCCAGGTCAGAGTTTGGCAGCCGCCATCCACCTTGGACCACGTGTCTGGAATCCTCTCTTTCCATTATTTCTGAGGGCCTGTTCACAAAAGCTTTGTCCACCCGCTTGCTTTGCAGTAGCCCGTGAGCAGGGCCAACCCACCCGTGTTCCCTGGGAAGTTATTCCTGGCTGAACAAGCTTTGCTCCATGCAGCTGATCTGCTTAAGTGCACTTCCCTGCCTTGCTTTCATTCCACTAGTCAGGCTGCAGAGATAACGTCTGTCTTTGTTCTGATGTGAGACCCTTGCGTAGGTACACAATCTTCCCCGTAGTGTATGCTTCAAAATAGATAAAACGCCTTTTCTGAATTGCAGTTTAGATGGATTTTGATAGAGAGGATGGCGTAATCGTATACAGAAGGAAAAAATCTTTTAAAACAAGAACGGAAGCAAATATAGTTTAGTAGTATACTCGTTACAGAATGAACAGCATATTGTATGTGCTGTGTTAGAGGTATGTTATGAATAACAAAAGCACTGGAGCATTTACATATTTGTTTTCAGAAATCCTGGCAGTTGGATTTCACCATTCTGCGCCTCTTTGCCAGAATCACTAAACAGTGGTACATATGGCTTCTGAAGTACCATATGCCGTGGAAAACGTTAGCTGATGCCTATACTGATGCGACACGCTATAGTCTTTATTTAGATTTTCTTGCAGTTTTGAACAAAGAATATTAGATCATGCAAAACATTGTGCAAGCAGTATGGAGTAGTACATACAGGAAAACATAATGCATTGTGCCCAGAGAAAAGCCGGCTAAGAAAAGGGGAAGAAAGGGTGGTGTCAGGAATTAGAATGTGCACGTGCCAAGAAATGCATCAAAGGGTGGGACAGGGCTTTGTGGAGCCAAGGCAGGAGGTTTTGCAGTGCTTGAAGCAGAGTCAAGAGCCAGAGCTCTGTGGATGTGCAGGTTTTGAATCAAGTCGTGTTTCTAAGAGGTGCTCCCTGTCACAAAAAGTAGCACTCAGGCTTAAATCTAAGTACGTGCTTGAAATCCTCAAAGAGCAAAGGAAACCACGTGCATGAGTGCTTTCCTAGAGCCCTCCTTGTCGGAGAGGGGATAACTGCTCTCTCTCCCGTATCATTGTCTAAAAATAATGATGATGAACACAATGAGATTTGTGAGAAGCGTCTTGAAAACAAAACAAAATATAGTTTCCAACGCAGCGACCGCAAAGCCCAACCTGGCATTAAAAAATGAATCCAGGCTTTTGTTTTGACAAGTTTTTAAAGCACTTTTCCCCCCAAGCCCCGCTTCATCTCACACTCACATCAGCCAAACGCTGAGGGGAGCCTGGTGGTGGGGCTGTCGGGAGTAGCCAGAGGAGAAGGTGAGCCCGAGGGGAAGGAGAGCAGGGAGGTGTTTCCTGCCACCGTGGCTCCCTGCCGGAGCAGCACCTCACTCTCCCCTTTCCCTTTTCTCCTGGCTCCTCTGTGTGCAGGCCACTGCTCCGTGAACACTTAATAGGCTTAACTTGAAGGAGCGGAGTAGATCCAGTGGGATCACTCAGGTATTTAAATGAAGGTGCACTGTTTGGAGAGGAGGGAGAAGCATCCTGTCTCTGTCTCTTGATTTGGCTCCTGCTCCTGCAGCTGCCCAGTTCTAGTGTCTGAGGATGAGGGGTTATGGGGTTCACACAGCCTCTGCCAGAAGGGTGTTGGGGTGTCTGTGGTACAGCCGGCGTTAAACCACGAAAAGTAGGAGATTGGGGAAATCTCTTATAATGTGCAGACATTCGTTGGTTGAGGCCGACCAGCTAACCAGAACAGAGACAAACCCAGCGCAGAAACAGAAGGTGGGTAAGGCTCAGTCCAGAATGCAGCCGGAGCAGAACGACTTCCTGGGGAGGCGAGAGCAGAAGGGAAGGGCTCACAGCTGAGCTGTGCCGCAGATGGCCAGGCAGAGGATGTCGGGCAAGCCGCTGCCTGTGGGAAGAGCACGTGTGGTGTCGGAGACGGGCTCCACCGTGGAACAGTCCTGCTGACCTGGGAGGGCTCTTGGTGTGCGTGGGGATTTAGTAGCATAGGTAGTTGCAGAGAGGCTGGGGGGAAAAGCCTGTGATTCCCTGCCTGGCTGGAAGAAGCGTGAGGGGCACTGCAAGCTGCCAGTGGCCTTTCATGGTGGAAGCAAAATTATTGGGAACATTTAAGAAACTGAGGCTGTCACAGGAATTATCTGTGAGGCAAAAGCTGCGTGTGTGTGTAGGTAGGTAGCATCTCACACACTTTATGAACCACTACCTGGATGGATGTAGACAGAAGTAGAAGTCAGAATGGGAAAACAGGGCTGAGGGGAGCTTTCACTGAGCATCTATCTGAGGTTGCCTGCCAGGCTTCCTGGAAAGCACATAGTGGCTCAAAATCAAGCTTCATTATGTGGTTGTAAATTTATTAAATTAATAAGAGGAGAAGGTTAACATCCTTACATCTATCTCTGACCGAGGTGTTTTAATTCCTTTGTAGGAACAAATACCTTCCTAGAGCTTCTGAGCAGAGGAAAATGGAGCCTCTCTTCCCAGAGAATGATGTTTGTAGCAGTGCCAAGCAGATGCTCCTTCCTTCCACCTCTGGTCTCCACATCTCTCGCAGGGCAGGGCAGGGAGTGCCCAGCCTGCCCTGGGTGTGCAGCTGCCCCTTTGGGCTGTGAACCAAGCTGTCAGGGCCAGCGCTGAGCCCACTATGTCACAAGCAGGGAGGCTGTCTGGGCTGCAGCAGGTAGACCCCCAGAGGGGCAGGACACCTGAGCCAGGCTGCCCCCGAGCAGGTCGGTGCGGCTCCCTCCCCTAACCCGGGCAATTTTCCCGGCTGTCCTGGCACCAGTCTCCCTGCGTTGTTCTGTGTGTCCTCCGTGAGCACAAGCAGGCCATTTGCTGCATTAGCCTCATTATGCTTCCTTTCCAAAAAGCTTCCACCACTGTCTGCCTTGCGGTTTGGAAAGGGGTTAACGCTTTCCCCTCCCAAACCTCAGCTCACCAGCACATCTCCCTCGTGCTGCAATTATTGAATGACACTTCACAACTTCATCTCCTCTCCTGCTACATCTGCTTGCTGCTCCCATGTGCAACCTCGCTCACATCCCAAACATCCAAATGCATTGTTTCCTCTGTTTCTCCTGCCAGCATGGAAAGGAGCCATCCCTGAAGCAGGATTGCCTTTGAGCTGGCAGCAGACGAGTGATTGGCATTGGGCAGCGCTGCTGAGACTCTGGCAGGCCGTTTAGCAGAGAACCTTGGCTAATGAATGCCATCCACACCTAGCAGATGTGCCACTGCCTGCCATGCCAGATTTTTGACATAATACAGGGCTGCTGGACACGACAGTGCTCGGGAAAAGCCAGGGAGTGACTCGTGCCTTCAACGTGGCATTTGGTCCTGCCCGTGCTCCGTGAGAGAAATGAAACCTGTGGGGGGGAGGAAGGCACATCCGCGTTTCCCGGCCCTCGACCCTGGTTTTATCGGTGCGTAAATCCTATTTGTGTTGCTTTCACTCGTGTGCCAGCGACTCTTAAAAGGAAAACCCACCACCTATTTTTTTTTTTTGGTCCCCTGTGCTTCCAGCCCCGGCTCCTGCTGGGCCCTCCAGCCTCCCGCTGAGTTCCCAGGTGGGGAACCGAGCCGGGGGCTCAATGCCCCCCGGGAGCTGGGATGGCTGCGGGCAGGTGCCCGGCACCTGCATCTCGCCGCCGGCAGCATGCCGGGCTTCGTCTTTCCTCTCCTGCCCTCCATCGGAGGGAAGCAGCATTCGCTGGGCACAGCGCGGGGCCGGGGGGGGGAGACCGGCCCCCCGAGCGCCCCGAGCCCCTCCGGGTTTCCGGGACTCCCCCTCACCCCGCCCGGCGCGGGAGTGGGGACGGGGCCGCCTCCTAATCCCGGCGTAATCCCGGAGAGCGGCAGCAGAGCGGGCGGCCGCTAATCCCGGCCCGCCGCCGCTAATCCCGGCCCGTGCCCGTGGGTCCCTGCCCGCGTCCCCGCGGGCTGGGGGCGATGTCCCTTCCCCAGAGCGTGCAGCGGGGTCCCGGGTCGAACCCGCGGCTCTCAGGGGACGTAAATCTGTTAATGACCTAACTCGGTCATTAACCCGCTGTTTGCCCGGCGGGCGGCGGCGCAGGGAGGGGCGGGGGCCGCTCTCGGGTGGGCGCGGTGCTCCTGCAGCCCCCCCAGACTTCTGCACCCCCTCCCCGGTCCGCCACCCTCGCTCCTCCCCGCGTCTTTTTTGGGGTGACATCGTCGCCGGCTTTTTCTGTGCGCCCGGGAGCAGCGCGGCCGGTGGCGCGGCGAAGAGGGGTCCCCTCAAACACCCTCCGGGGGGCCGGCCTGTGGGGCCCGGGCGGCTGCGGGACGTGTCCTGCATCGCGGGGAGCTCCGTGCTTGGGGGGGCTCGGGGGTTGTTCCCTCCCAGCCGGCTGCAAGCCAAGTTCAGTGCGGCGTGGCCGGGCCGAGGTGCGGCCGGGGAGAGCGGTGATGGGGGGTCGGTGCCGCCAATCTCGTACCCCAGTCAGCAAAGCTCCGGCTCGCTGGCTGCGAGAGCTCAGGCGCCGATGCAGCGTGTAACGCGGGTCGCTTTGCCACTCTCTCCGTTTTTTTTTTTTGGGTTGTTTTTTTTTTTTTTTTCACTCGGCCTCTTTATCTTTCAATTGCAAAGCAATTAAAGGTTTGTATGAATCTGCGAGCATCCCTCCCCGCGGGGCCCTCTGATGCCCGCTGTATTGCCCTTTAGATGCCTCTTCCTTTTTTTGTTTTACAATTGTTGTATCAATATAATGCTTCCTTTCTTCCTCTGTCTCTATAGATACAGATATACAAGGCAAACCAAAGGTTTCGGCTGCTATTCAGTGCCTCCTCATTTGTCCCAGAGCCGTAACAGTGGTGCCCTTTCTCTTCTGGCTGCTTTTCCCTGCTTCTGGAGCAGCAGTTATGGGAGAAGCAGATGGCTACTGATTGGGTGAGCTTTGTGGCTTTAATACTGAATACTTTATGGAAAAGGACTTTATCATGCTTGGTTGGTCAGAGGAACAACGGGATGAGATTTATGACTAGAGAAAATAAATCTTTTTAAGTTTCAGGCTCCTTCACACACCCCACGTCAAGTTGCTGCAGCAGAGCTGGAGCTGAAATCCTCTGCATCTTTATTTTTGCCCTCCCCCCCGCCCTGTCTGTCTGTCCTTTCACTGCTCTCCCCACCCCCTCTGCGCCAGGCTTTAGGAAACCCTTGCTAACTTTAGGGACTGTCACTCGCTGGGGAGGCCAAGGCCTTCAGAGCCCCCCCAGGCAGCACCAGGAGGGGAGAGGCCATCCCTGCATGAGGATTATCCACCTGAGGGAACATGAGCCGGGCAGCCAGCTCCTGCTGAAGCTCAGCCGTGCATAACCCAGCGGCCACCCAGGGTCCGGTGGGTGACATCCTCAGGGACCCGACAGCAGAGAGCTCGTGTGGCCACCAGAGAGACGCACAGCCCACCGCTCTGAGCTCGGGTCTCCTGAGGAGATGGAGCCCAGCACTGCCCAACCCCACGCCCCCCAGCGCTGGGCCGAGGACTGTGGGCCCATCCCTCGGGGCCCGTCCTCTGGCTGCAGCCTGGCTTCTGCCTGGCCTTACACCGAGGGCGGGCTCTGCCCCAGCCTGGGACACCGCTGGTGGCACGCAGGGACAGAAAGGCCCGAGTGTGTACAGGAGGCAGGGGCAGATTTCAGTCCTGCAGGGATACCCCTTCTTCCATTTCTCTCCCTTTTCTGTCCTTCATAGCCAATCATGTCTTCTGTCAGGCTGTTAAACGTTTGAAGGAAGGTGAAGCTAGGTGAAAGCTTTCCAGGTTTTAAACCTTGATGCTGCTGTCAGGCCAAGTAAGGAGGAGAAGCAGAAAGCCTGAGAAAAATAATTCTGAAATAGAAAGCAGTGATGGGGGCTACGCATGACCCGTTTAACCAACCCCATGTATTGTATTTGGTGATCTAGGTATTAAAAAAAATACCTGTGACTCTTTGGTGAATATGCAAATTAATATTTCTAACCAGACTCTGTGTTTGCTCAGAAAAAAGTAAAGGGGAAGTTCGGGCACCATCAGGGGTGAGGAAAGAGCCGAGATGCCTGTGGTGTGTCTGAGCCATGAGACAGCAGGTAGGGAAGGTATTCCTGGGGAGCAGGAGCATTCGCTCCTTGGGGTGAACCACAGCTAAAGCTGGTATCTGGCCCTTTTTAGGGATTTGTGGTTTTGTGGCGTGGCAGTGACCTGACCCGGGAGTCCAGCGTTGGTGAGGTGGGGCTGAAGGGTCAGAGGCAATAGGAAGGGGCAGGCACTCCAGGTGTGTTTGTGTTTGTGTTTGGGAGCTGGGCTGGAAACAAGACAGACCACTGGTGGTGTGCCTCGGCCCTGGCAAGGACCTGGAGGTAGGCAAATGTTCATCTGGTTGTGGGTCTGAGGACTCCCAGTGGGCTCTGTAGTGTGATGGGATGTCTCTGGCACCCCAGCACAGGGCTTCCCCAGGAAAGGCGCCATCCACGAGCCTGGTGACAAGCAGAAAGGATGGTTTCACTCATTCAGCTGAGGCCCTGATTTATTTCCACTACAGAGGCCTGTCTGTCTCCAGGGAAGGGAACCGTTCTAGCTGCATTTCTCCAGGCACCAGGAAAGCTTGTGGCTCCACATTTCGTTTTAAGAGGATTTTCCATTCCACCTGGTGTGCACCTCCCGGGGGCCACAGCTGGCCCTGCCCCTGGCAGCAGCAGGCAGAGAGGGCAGCAAGGCAGTTCAGAGCATCCCTTCGTGCCCCCTCCCCACGGTGCCCTGGCCCCACAGGAGCGAGTGTGGCTGGCCTCGTGTGCTTCTGGGAACTTGTGTGTTCTCTCGGTGATTTTATTTTATGAGTGATTTTATTGCAGTCACCTGGGAGCTGGCTCTCAGCTGGGTGTGTGCCTCCTCACAGGAGTAACCACACACCCGTAGGCCTGGCGCATGACACGACTCAGGCAGTGTTTCCCAAAGGATGCAGGAGGGTTTCTGAGCACAGGTTGAGCAGCCTTTCCTGGTCCCTCTCCTCTCCCCATCCCACGTGAAGGTCAGGGAGGAAAGAGAAGACTGACGCTCCTGGGAGCAGGTGCCCCGTCCCTCGCAGCCACACGAAGTCACCGCGGGCAGCAGAGGGTTATCACGGTGGGTGGTGATAACGGTGTCCAAGCATCCAGGCATTCCCGTGCGGCCAGCCCTGCAGCCACCTGAATCCCCACCAGGTCCCCGCCCTGGGCCGCTCCCCCGGGCTCCCTTCTGTGGGGATTTGGCTCGCCAGCCCAGCCCCTTCCGAGCTCAGCTCCCGGCCTTGTCCGCTGCTCCTGAGGCTTCCCCTTGCCCGGGAGCCGGTCGTGCCGCGCTGGTGCCGTCGAGAGGGGCTCGGCAGAGCAGGGGCTGTGCTTTTGGAGGGCGGGGAGTGGCGGCGGCTTGCCGGCTGCGGGGGTCCCTGGGAGAACGGCCGGAACTCCTCAGCCCGGGTTGCCCCTCCGCAAGAAATATTTTTGCTCCTCTGCAAGAGATTTTCTGGAAAAATAAGCGTGTAGAAAATAGGTGGATGTGCCGAGATAGGAGCGTGCGGCAGCCGGGAGGCGGCGGGCAGCGATGGCACGGCCCCGCTGGGTGACACCGCGCTCGCCGGCAGCGCGGCGGGGACCGGATCGGGCCCGGCGCACCTGCCCCGTGTCCCCCAAAAATCCCGGTGAGGCATTTCCACGAGGCCGGGAGAGCGCCGCCGGCGCCAGGCTTTGCGGGGTGTACGGTGGGCGCAGCCCCCAGCTGAAACTCCGAAAGAAAGAGCCCGCGTCTGTCCCAAAGCCGTTCTGCGGGTCGAAGGACGCTGTTCCCTGGGATCCCCTTTTAGAGTGGCATCGGAGGCTGCATAAAAGCTCGGAAATTCCTCCGCGGTCCTTTCCAGTCCCAGGGAATTTCGGTAGCTTGGATCACGCCGAAGCGATTTCGAGATNGTGTTTTTCCTGCCTGTCCGATTGCCCCTACCTGGCAGGTGCGGGGACAGGGCGGGAAGCCGCCGCCGGTATCCCGGCGCCGGGCGGAGCGGCCGTCGGGCACCCCCGCTCCCCGCCCCGCACCCCCNTCGAAGGACGCTGTTCCCTGGGATCCCCTTTTAGAGTGGCATCGGAGGCTGCATAAAAGCTCGGAAATTCCTCCGCGGTCCTTTCCAGTCCCAGGGAATTTCGGTAGCTTGGATCACGCCGAAGCGATTTCGAGATGGTCTATGTGCTGTGGTGTCCCTTAAAATTCTCGCGAATAAAATTAGCGCGTAGGTTTTCTTTCCCCCCACTAATGACAGTCATTCGGACAATTTATATCTTACAGCGAGAGCTGCAGCGCTGGCGGAAAAAAAAAAAAAAAAAAAAGAAAAAAAAAAAGGAAAAAGAAACAGGAATAGGAAAAAAAAAAAACAACACATTTGAAGCAGGAATTGACATCCAAATTTTTACAGAGTCCCATATTTTTAATGTTATGAGAATCTCCCTTTTAGGAGACTCTGCGTTTTGTGGAATTAATAAGATAAATGTTGAAAGCATATTATATGCAGCCTTTAATCCTAATGCAAGGAAAATCGTAATTATGTGGAGGATAAGTGAATTTGAAAGCCAAGCATCAGCCCACTCTCCGCAAACCCCGCTCCGTTCGCCCCTGGAAAACGCTTTGTCTCTCCTTTTTTTTTTTTTTTTTTTTTTTTTTTTTAGGGTTTTCAATTTTTTTTTTNNNNAGTTTAAGGGGTTTCAAATTCTTTTTTTAATTTTTTTTTTTTAATCTGTTCTGTATCTGAAATGACGACGATCAGGGAGGGACCGGTAAACACTTTTCCACGCGATAAACCCCTTCTTTCGGCGCGGAGCATCCGCGCCTCTCTGTTGCCTGAAGCTGCGCGCTTGTCCATGGATGCGGGAGCCCCGCGTGTGCAGGGGGAGAGCCCGTGGCCGCCCCCCGCCCCGGAACGGCCAGGAATGGGCGGGGGGCTCCGGCCGGGGCTGCCCCCCGCCCCGCTCCTGCGGGGACCCGGCTCCGGCGGGGAGCGCGGGGCTGCCTGCTGCCGCTGCTCCGCACGCCGGGCCTCGCCGGGCGCC
>VYZP01055698.1:0-30000 GCA_013400635.1 Hypocryptadius cinnamomeus
AGAATATCAGCTTTTTGAGTCTCAGACCTGCCAAGTCAAACTCTATTGCCTTTGCTTTGATGCCACTTGATCTGCAGAATTATCAGTGTGATGTTGGTCGTCGTTCCTCCTCAATGTCCGTAGCCACACAGAGGCTCTGACACAGATGCTGGGTGTTGGGATGCTTCTGGATGGGTTAGCAGCTCTAGGGCTTCAGAGGGTCTCATTGCCTTTAAATGCAATGTAAGGAGACAGAAAGGGGTGGGGGTAGTGACAGAAAGTTCAGTTGCTGACACAGCTCCAAATTGCTGAGCACTGCTCAGCAGATACATGTGCACTGCTCAGAGACTCAGCCTCACCCAGGATCAGGCCCTCAGACAGAAAGACAGAAAGAACTGTATTTGCTTTTTAGATCCAAATCACATTCACAGGACTTTAAGGTTTTTGTATTCATAAATTATATAAGTTTAATGTGAAGTAATTGAGAGAGAAAATAAGTATACAACCATGTGCTGCCAGGTTTTAGAGTTACTTTTCTGACATGTATTTCACTTCAGTACTGAGCTTGAAAGGCCTAGAGAGAGTTAAAGGATTAGAGATCTCAAAGGGAAGAGATGCAGTTTTTTAAATGTGGCAAGATGTGGTTTTTTTCTTTGTGGGGATGTGAGACATTGCAAGCTAATGCTCTTCGTCAGCTAGGGGAGGAAAAGGTTTGTAACTAAGAGACACTGAAGACAGACATGATTAAATGACTCCAGAATAAAAGTGAAAGACAGAAGAGCAGACCATGAATTCCAGCAGAATAGAGAAGGACTGCTAACATGAACATTTGTATTTCTGACTCGATATATTTTGTGTATGCAATAAGTAACCATAATGAAAGAAGTGAGGAAAAATAACGTTTCTTTCCATTTTTCATTTTGCTTACCTTATGGGATTGATTGTATTCTTTCCACAGGCATGTACACAAAGAGCCTGTTTTAATTTAGGCCCTGCTAAATGAAAACAGAACAGAAAAATACTCATAAAATCTCCATGAACATGTTTTTAAAAGTAATCAGGAAATACTAATTAAAGGGGTTTTTTTGTGAGCAATTACAAGAGTTGGCGATTAGTCGATGAGAAAGAAAAAAAGCAAGATGACAGTGCCCCATAAGCAAGATAAATAACTAACTTTGCAGTGAAACTGGCTAACATATGCTTAGTTTTCTAAGAGCTTAAGGTTGACAAAATAAGCATCCAGGAAGGTAAGAAAGAAGTCCTTAATTAAGGTACTGTCAAAATTAATCTGAACTCTGATGAAAAATGGCTAAGTGGACAAAGCTAGGATTGGGGTTGCTCTTGTGTATCATGAAGGGCCAAGCACACTGCTAATGCTTAATAAACTAATGATGTAAAAAAAATCAGCTGGCAACATTAGAAGTTAGCACTGGCAAATTGCTGTAGTTAGTGTGCAAGTTTTAAGTGTCTTAACTTGTTATTTTCATATGATTTTTTGGATGCTGTTCACTTTCCCTTGTCAAGTTACTGTTCTGTCAGTTTAAAAGGTTGAATTAACTCCACCCTTTAGGTGAGGGAAACTGAGTGAATGACTGATATGGGAGAAGGGAATTAGATGATGTGAGAAGTGTGGTATCACTCTTTTTTGGCAACAGCAGGTTGTCTCAGCTCTGTTATTGATCCATACACTCAGTCTGTGCTAAAACTGAGGGGAAAAAGCCTTGAAAGTCCCCTTCAGTAGTGTGACAAGGGCAAATAATGTAATTAGGTGTAAACAGGAGGTTATCGGTGGGGTAACAGGTACACATCAAACCTATTTTTGATCAGGCAAGGAAGAGAAGTGTGAAAGGAGTATAGAACAAACTAGGGATGCCTGCAAGCCTAAGATTGTAGATGCCATGCTTTAGAAGCTATAAGTGATATTTTGGTTATTTCATATAGTGAATACATATTCACTATAAAGGGGCATGGGTACAGGAGATCCAGAAATGGTATATGTAATCAAGGAAACCAGTGCTGTTAAACAAATGCTTTGTCGTTGAGCTAGTGGCATATCCTCCCCGTGGAGAAGAATGAAGTACAGATTAGAGGTAATATAATGGAGTATAATACACAATAAATTACTTACAAAAATATCCATTCCAAAATTCTCAGTGAAAGCAGCTGAAGATAAAAGGAAGCATTAAGCAGATAAACTTGCAGTCTTTAAGAAGAAGCATCAACAACTTGGGAAAAGGCCACTAAACAAATATTTAACAGGGAGTATAAGGTTTATGCATGAAGTTACTGGTTTGTGAGCTTGATTTAAACAGTGAGGAACAGAAGAGAAAGGCTAATCAAAGACATGATAGAAAAAAGTTTGGATTTAATGAAGGATAGAGGGCAAAGATTCACAGAGGGAGGATCATGCTTAAAATTTTCAATAAAGAGTATTTTTAGAGGATAGCCACAAGTGCTGACAGAGAAGCCTATAAACATGATTTACCAGGATTTTAGCAAAGCTTTTGAAATGGTATAGCACAAAAGACTAATCTGTTGGGTGAATAAGCATGGCATAGGGAGAGATACTTTCTTTGATTAAAAAAGAAAAGAAACATGATCTTGGGTACGGAAAGCATGGGAGTCTTGTGAATTCAAGCAGGTTGGTTTGGAGGGGTGTAAATAATGGAAAGCCTTAAGAATCATTATTTGCACCAATTTTGTTGAACTTATGCAGCATATCAGTAGTCTGGGAGAAAGAATAAGTAGTAAGGTGATGAAATTCCCTGATAGTACAAAACTGGGGAAATGTCAGAACAAAATAGGCAAGTGATAAAATACTGAATGATTTTGACAAGGAGGTGGAGCATGAACTAATAAGTAGCATATGCAGTTCATTTTCAAGTAATATAATGAGGCTAGGGAATAGAAAAAAAAAGAATATATCAGTACCTCAGACAGTCAGAGGGCACAAAAGTCTACACAGAAGTATTTTCTGCATACTTTTGAAGCACTTCTGAATAGAACTGTAAATCCTCTAGCAGTGTGGTTATTAGTTGTTTTGCTTTATTTATAAAGCAAAGCAAATAAAATTCTGTTCACAGAATTGAAGTACCAATTGAAAGTTTGTATTCCTATACTGTTTATAAAAGCAGCAAAGTCTCGTTTTGCATGACATGGACACGCTGGGCACCTTTATAGAAAAGAAATATAGAAAACTGCAGAGTGGTAAGTGAGGATTGGGACAATAATTAAAGGTCTAGGTGACATTAATTATTCAAAAGGTTAGGGAGACACATGCATATGCCCAATCCAAAGCTCTATAAATGAAGTCACAGAGAATATTTGAATGCTGGAAGCCTTTAAAATGGTTGTGAAAACAGGAATGCAACAGGCACCCAATGGTCTTGTGAGACACTTGTCCAAGCAGTTACTCTTCTACAGTGATTTTGAACGGCCCCAGGAATGACTTGGGACTCAGATTTACACTCAGCATGGAGGGGACAAATTGGCACTTAGGTTCTTGACAGGAGGGGGTTCAGTGAAGGATTATGGACTTGCTGATTGGAGAGTTTTTATTAAAAGATGAGGTGATAATAAATAATAATGATAATAATGATAATAATAATAATAACAACAATAATAGGAAAAAGTTAAACCACATTCTTAATCACATGTGCCTTTCTCTTCTGGAACAAATCCTTGGGAGTTTTTGCAAGATGGCACAGTTTAGAACACGTTGCTTCTCCATTTACTGAGCTGGTCCTGTCTGAGTCCATAAAGAAATGTACTGGCAAGAGCATTCTGTGGCCCACCCTTGCTGATTTGAAATTACTCTCTTATAGGAAATATGTGTGAATTTTTTTCAGTGTTTGTAGGGAAGAATGACAACATTGTCATTCTTCTGTCTCCTCAGAAGACTGACAGGTATCCTTTGGGAAAAGCAGCTGTGGCAGGTTAGGGTGTCAGTGCCCTTAACTGACCACTCTTCATTGTGTGGAATGGATATGCTGAGGGCACTGAGCTGGAGCAGAAGGGCCTGGGGTGCCTGCTCAGTCCTGCTGAGTCCTCCACACACTGGTGGCTTGGCCAGAGGGGCAAGGGCGCTCAGCAAGAGTTCCCTGCTGCAAACAGCTGCAGCAGAACAAAGCAAGGATGGCTGTCACAGCCCTGAGCTCCTTTCTGTTTAGAGCCATCTTGCACTGGAAAGGCTGGAGAAACTCGAGAGAAATTCAAATGCCTCCTTGGGTCACAATCCAATTTTTCTTCTGTAGTGTGTCACACAAGTGCTGCAAGGCTTCTTTCTTCCTATCCAGGTAAGGGGCATGGAGCAGCAATACCTCAGGGTTCTTCTGTCTTATTTCCCCAAGTTTCCTCTTTCTGGGAACACAGTGTGAGGAGGGGCTGGGTCTCTCCCCCAGATCTCACCCTAGTAGGGAATTGGGATCAGCCGTGAAGCACATCAGGACCCAGCAACTCCTGTGAGCAGTTATAAGTCCCATGGTTCTGACAAAGCTTGTGAGACTAATGTGCAACTTGCAGCAAACAAGGACTTCCTTAGAATGTGAAACATATGGAAATAAGTATGTGGGTTTTGTTCAACATGGTGTTAAAGTGACTGTGTTTGATCACTTTGAAAATCTAGGAGTAAATGGAATTTACTGAGTATGCTTTTAAAATAAAAACTTAATCAAGCACAAGTTTAGACACTTTGAGATGAGTGTGTATTGAGCTAATAAAAGTTGATGTCAACATTTTAGAGTATGCTTGGAAACAAAAAAGAACTAGTGCTTGATCAAGCAGCAGTCACAAAAACAATCTTCTCTTCATGATAAAAAGAAAAGCTCTGTGTGTGATTCTGCAAATATGTCAGATCATTTTGAGCAGGCTAGTAAGTGGTAGTAAATTATTATTTTTTGTTGTTGTCAAATCACTTTAGTTTTTAGCATTTGACTTCAAAAAATCTCCAACCTTTGTATGTGTTGTCTTTATGTGCATCAGTCATAATTTTGCTGACAATTCTTGACATGCACTCTGCATTGCTCTGCTAACAAGAGAAAAGACCAGCCATTACATTTATGTTTCTTTGTTTTTCAACAAAGTCACATATCAGGAATAATGCTAGGGGTATGCTAATAAACAATACATAGTGGCAGTCATCAGGGAGTAAGAAATATTTTCTAACTAGTTCTAAAGGGAAACAATGTTTTTAAAAAAGGGAGAGTGATTGTTATTTATGCAATATTGTTATTCTATATGTCAGCATCAAAAAGCGTCTTGTAAAGAGCTTAGCATAATAAATTGTTGATTTTGACTGTCATTATTTACAGGTCTTTGCTGGATCTAGATGTAGTGCAGTAAGGTTAAATTTACCAACATATAATAGGAAATTCTTAGACTGAATCTGATTTTCTATCAATGATGCCAGAATTGTCACAAGAATGAAAAAAAAGAAAAGGTATTTTATCTTTAAAAACAGCTGGCTTTACAAATAGTAACAGTAACACTAAGTCAAAGCAGATTTGTTTTCTTGGTGTCCATTGATTTTTGGTTGTCTACATAATGATTTACCTTGGTTAAATTTTGAAAAACTAAAGTTAATTTAAATGAAAAACAGCAAAAAAGGCTTATCGTTGTTTCTGCCATGAAGAGATGCAGCACATTTTATTGTCATCAAGAAAATTAAAATATCCTCTGTGTATGTGGAGCAATGGGAGATTTGTAAAGAGGAGCCCACAGGAACATTTAATTTCGGAGTTGACTTTGATTAGTCACTAGTTTTTCAGTTAACTTGGTAAGTTTGAAAAGTCTTTATACTCCTGCCTACAGTCTTGAAGTAGAAAGATACTTAATAGATGGCCACTTTATCTGTCAGGGACTGGGCAACTAAATTTAGATGCTGATAAAAAATCCAGCAAGTTTTTATTCCTGTTTGGAGTCAGGTAAAAAAAGCCAACACCTTTTAAAAAATATAATTGATAATACCAGCTGCATAAAACTCTTCACAAGACAGGTATATACAAGAGAGGCTGTATTTTTGATGCACGCTATCCAGTGAACCCTATTTCTTGTCCAACTAATATAAGGGAAATCTGCAATTTAATACATCTGTGCCAGCTTCTTGTGACTTTACATTCTTTAAAAAATATGTGTTTTTCTGTGGTTTTTTCTTCTTTTTGCTGATGTAGGCAAGGTGCCTGTGGCTGTACAGAAAGATCTGTGTCTCTTGAGTTACTGCCTTGATGTGGCAGTTCAGGGCTTACCTTGACAATATTGCATCTTCAAAACAAGAATTGAGCTCTTCAGGACTGTTACCTTAGGACTTGAGTCCTTGAAACTACAACTATGCAGTTGAATAATGTTATGAATCTGGCTTGTCTCATTAGATGCCTGGGTAACTGCAGATTTTAAGTCTTATGAAAGAAAAAATAACGTTACTTTGAAGATACTCTTAGTTTTCACTTTTAAAACAATGCTTTCCAATATCAACTCTCTGGCCAATTCAGATCAAGAAAAATAATAAGAGAAAATGCAGTTACATTTTTAGGATGATGAAATGTCTTGGATAAGTTATATACCTTGTAGAAAAGTGAAAGAGCAGATCTTTTTTGAAAGACGTCAAGACAAATGAAAAACGTGTTCTGTGCACCAAATTGAGCAAAGTAATGCATTTCCTGGTTTATAATGAAATTTGAGCTGTTTACACCATGATTTTTAAGTAAGTCAAGCCCAATCTAATGTGGCTAGAAGGCATGGTCTCTGGCTAGTTTCCAGTCAGGCTTCCCAGTTTTAGTACAGGCTTGCCAACAGATATTATTGAAGAAGATATTATTATTATTGCCCTGATATGGGGACTTTTTGTCCAGACTGGCTGGGAGGTTTTCCTCCTTGAAAAATGGCAGCCTGATGGATCATTTAAAATGTATGGTGCAGAGGAGATTCTGCAGCCCCACTGAAAATGAGAGAAACATATTTCTCATTTCTGTGTTCTTTTCCTGGCTTCTTCCTTGTTCTGTAGTGGATCTAATCCATTGGTGTAAAATGAAGGATCCACATTGATTTCAGTGTTTGGCTTACATCCTATATATCCTCATTCCATTTTGCCTTCCATGAGTGTAAAACTGTAAAATTAGCAATACTGGTGTGTTCACATAGTTAGGAAGTTAGTTGACAACAATCTCTACCACGTTTCAGAAAACTCAAATGAAAGGTACTACATGACCTGCAGAGTGTTATTGTTTTAATATTAATAATTAAGCTTTAATGAATGAACTGCTAGAGAGCTTTAAATGACCACTCCACTGCGAACTTGGTATTTTGAGTTCTAATGAAATTTTTACAATTGTATGTTTGAGTAAATTTTATCTACCCTTGTTTCTTTAGAAGAAGACCTACCAGTGCATCAAATGTCAGATGGTTTTCTACAATGAGTGGGATATCCAAGTTCATGTTGCAAACCACATGATTGGTAAGTGAGCACTAAAACTTCTCAAAGACAAATAGCCATTTTTCTTACTCATTATCACCATTGTCTCTAAAATTAAACAGAGTTAAGGAGAAATTAATTGTGGATCCATCAATGATTAACCTAGGCATGATTGATTTTTTTATTCATATTATTAGACTTGATAAAGCATTAGCATATTTTATTTTCTGCAAGGGCTAGTTTAGACTTCTGCAGAGAATTATATATCCACTGCCAGTCAAAACACAGGTGATTAGCAAATTAAACTTCTAATCATTTTTGCATTATTGAAAACAAACTAACAGGAATGGTTAATGAACTGGATGTTAGCTTTCCGTAGAGTTTTAGACAGGTTTTAATTTCAGAAGTTATTATGGTAATGACACTACTGTGTACTTCTCAAGCACCTCAGTACCAAAATCAAAACTGGTGAGTTTTTGTCATTAGGAAACATAAATAATTCAAATGGCCATAAAATAGTATTGTTTGTTATGTTTGAGCAGTCTGGAAAAAAATCCTGAGTGTATCTCTATACAATTAAATCCTATAAATTATTTGAAAAAGTAAGGAATTATAGTATACAGTAATGAAATACACTCTTTAAGGTACAAGCATTTAAAGAAACATCTTTTAGAATTCCTGAATCCTGATGTTTACAAAGCTGTAACAGTTGTATATTGGAATAAAACAAAAGCTGCTTTTTCTTTGATATTCATATTTTCCTATTATTTGCTGATTCCCCCAGGTTTACCCATAATGTTTTCAATTTGGTAACTACTCAGTAATAGCACTAAGAGTTCTATCAGCCAATTAAATTTATCAAGCACATCATTTGCTCACTAATAAGATAACATTGCCAGGATTGTCTCCTGGCTTTTTTTTGTCTTTTTTCCGAATTTCACTTTTCAAAGCAGAGATGGATATCACTGATTTTTTTTTACTCCTGCTTCTTTTACTCTGGTTTTCTTGCTAAAATAGCAGAAAATCTTGCAAAGCACAAAGACCAAAAAATATGGTATAGAAGCTGGTATTTATATATCCCACAGAAGAGAATTTGCTTGATTTTTCCACTTTCCAGTTTAGCAGTAATTTTTTTTTTTTTTCTTTCGAGGTAACATGCAGATTTCTTCCATGAACACTTAGCAATTTGGCTGCACTGTAAAAGAAAGTTATCTGCCAAAACTTAATGGCCCATTTCTGTGGGTACTTTATTTAAGTTGTTACACATTTAGGGCATAAACATTTTACATTTTTTATAAAAATGAACAAATTGAAATGACAAACTGGTTTTGTAAAGAGACAAGCCATTTGCCCATTAGGTTAAGCCTTAGTTTTGATATCTTGTGTTTTTGGGTAGGAGATAATTTGAGCTGCTTCAGAGTATTCAACCTTTGTCAGTAATGGAATTTAAAAGTAGGGTACTACTAACAACAGAATTCACCATTTCTGCTGTTTTATTTGAGTCCAATGTTTGAAATGTTCTTAATTGTATCATATAGTGATGCTGAAACTTGACAGGGAATATGGATACTGTTTATAAGGGATGATGCTGGAATTTATGAAGTGTTTGCTTGCTACCCTCTTCCCAGGTGCCTCACATTTTTAGAATAGGAGCTCACTTATTTCATTAAACACTCAGATTTATTTTCCCTCTATTTTCTGGATGAGTTTTATTAAAGAGTCAGAATGGGAGGAGCAAAATGGGGAGCGAGTCAGTAAAGCAGGACAAATCCATTTAGCTGCTTTCAGCCTGCAGATCTGAAAAGACATATTTTCTTAAACTGAGCTATTAACTGCCTGTGTTTAATTTCTTAAAGCTGGATGAGGTTGAATGAGAGAGAGAATCTTTAAAAAAAATATTTAATTGTTTTGTCTCTGTTCTATCTAATCATGCATGATATTACTTCATGACATAACCATAGTGACACAGATTTAAACGTGCTTAATATAAAATCTTCCCAGTGAAATAAAGAAGCTTGCAAAACATGCAGGGAGATTTGCCGGTCATGCGTGTGGTAATCTGTGTTCAGTGGAAGATTCTTATCTGCACTGCCAGACTTAACAGTGCAGCTCCTAATGATGTAGCCTCGATTAAGCAAATGCAAGGGGATTTTGTGTTGGGGTGGAGTGAAAGGAATATCAGCGTTCTGGTGAGTTTTGAATGTGACCTCGGAATCGAGGCGCAAGGAAAAATAATTTCTGATCTCCAATTCTGTTAGTCTTCTCACCACTAATTGGATTTTTTCCTTAGCTATCTTTCTAATTTCACTCTCCCCCCTCCCCTTTAATTTATATCATTGTTCACAGGCTTTTTTCCAAGACCACATTCTGTCTAGAAAGAAAGGTTCAAGGGGTCACATGAAGCTGTTTTTAACCAGGCTTAGTTTATGTACATCTGTAGGTATTGTTACAGAATTTGTACATAATACAGAAAACATGTACACAAACACATTTTTGTGAATATATATAATATTTACCTGTAGTTACCTGCATGCATACCAATATGTAGATTGAGAAATATATTAGATTAAGCACTGGAGTGAATATTGGCTTGTTGATACAGCACATTAAACAAACAAACAAAAAAAATGGTTTACTAAAGACATTGGTCCCTCCCTTTTTTTACAAGTATTTGATAAAATGTGTCTTCTTGCCCTGATTTCCTAGTAGGTGATTGGCAGAACAGGATGTAGTGTCTTTGATTCTTTGGGAAAAGGAAAGTATGGAAGCTTCAGGAAGACACAGAGAAAGGAAGGAGTTTAAATGCAAGAGAGGGGGAAGTTAATGTGGCAAGGCAGGAGTTAAAAGTCAAATGGCGTGATATAATCCCTGGATCAGATGTAAGGGCAATAAATGCCTTCATAGGCATCATTGCATAGTGTCAGGAACTGTTATTTCCTCTGATAGTAAAACATTCCCATTATGTGTGTTGTGGTTATTGATGGATTTAGTCTTCTTACCTGAAGGACTCCATAATCATATTCAGAGAAAGAGAAAAGGGGGAGCACCTGGGTCGTGGGACAAATGTGAAAGTGGAAAGTCATCTGCCAAACTCCACTCAGAAATGAGTGGGAGCCACTGATAGAGATAATGCTCAGCCAGCTGAGGGAAACAGTTGCTGCTCAACATCATGATGCAGTTTGAAAGCCTGGAGAAGATGATGGTGTCCCATCTAATCACTGTGCCCCTTGAACATGATCCCAGGATGTAAACTGAGTTCATGTTGCTAGCATCCACAGAGAGAAGTTGCATTATGGAAGGTCACTGAGGCAAAGCTATACTTATAAAACCCAGTGTGAAACTTAGGCTTTTAAATAAGGCAACTGGAATTACTTTGTTGGCTAAAATAGCTCCACTGAGGGTAGGTATTTTTAGGTTGTATGTATGTGTGTGTTTTTGTCTAATCAAATATAATCTCAACTAGACATTTAGCAGGGGAAGAGGGATTAGAGGCTATTTGAAAAGCCTCTTACTCTTCTTTGTTAGGAGAGTATATAGCATTTTTCCAGATTTTATTATACATTTCAATCAATTCAACAAGAGGGATTATGCCACCTAATGGAAAATAAAATCTGCTGATGACCCAGTGAAGTGTAACCTTAAGTATCTTTGACAACAATGCAATTTACATTATACAAGTTATGTAATAAAAAGATGTCATAGGGGCAGCTTTCCTTTAGTAACTACACATTTACTACTTCCAGAATTTTCCATTTTAGAAGTGTTCTGCAGCCTTTAATCCAGTCTTCCCAACATCTTCGTGATGGGATGGGGCAGTAAGCCTTTTCCTTTGAAAGGATGAGGACAAAGAGGCATAGAAGTGGAATCCCTTGCTTGCGTTAAGTGAGCTAAAGTTCCACAGTTCTGATTGCCAGATCTGTCCACACACTTCCAGACACTGCGTTTCATCAAGCAGAGCCTGTGTTAAACTACACACTTAAACTACACACTGAGTCAGGCTAGGCTAGGGGATGCTAGCAGACAGAAAGCAAGGCATAGCATGGGGTTTTTTAAACAGGCCCTGTGTTTTGGCATTATTTTGGACCTAGATGTAGGCATGTACTTTTGTTTGGGTAACTGTAAGGATGATTGCCAAGACCTGTCTGTTGGTGTGTGTATTGAAATTTGTGGGTGAAACAATTTCCAGCTTTTGGGTGGGAAAAGAGGAAACATAAATCCAGGTTTCATATGGGCTTAGAAAGTGTTGGAATAAATGGTATTTCTTCAGTTGTCTTTCTTCTACCTTTTTTACATAGCACTTTTAGCAGCTTTCTTTGAGAAAATTCTATTTCTGGGTACACAGTGTCTGTGGAAAAGAAGCTTTTGAGCATTCCTTTGTTTTCATCACATAGTTTACAGTTGGCATTTGACCTGAGAGAGTATGAAAAGAGTCTGCCATTGTTTGTGTTCTGTTTGATGCACTCTGCTGCTCCTCCTATTATTTTCACTGTTATTTTAAGCAGACATGCTAAACATTGTTTCATCTTCAACTGATTCCTTTACATCTGTAGTATCTGATGCAGTTCGGTGTAAATAGATTAAACAGTTGCTGCAACAGTTGCCTAGGATTTTGCACACATGAATATACAGCATGGCTCAGAATCGGGGGATTCAGGAAAGAAATTCCATATAAAATTGTGGGGCTCAACAGTAGTAGTGTAAATTTGTAAGTGCTCTGAGTAAAGTGCTGTTAAGCATGAGATAATGTAAAGAGATGACATTGCCAAGAACTATTTATGAAGAGCTTAATTTTTTCACTCTGATAATTCTTGACCAATAATTACCAGCTTCTAATTATCTATTTTAGTTAGAAAGAAATTTCTATCACTATGGAGGTTGGCATTGCAACTAGCGCATAAATCCCCAAAGAGGTAAATGTGTTCCAAACAGCCACAAACAACTGTCTCATGAAACATAGTGAGCAAATTGCGAGCCGCTGGCTGTGCACAACAGAGCAGCACATTTACCATTGAGGACTGATCAGGCTGACAAAGAGAATGATAAAAGGGGAAACAGCCATAATCTTTGTAGTTTGCTGCTACTTTTGTTGATGGAGAAAACAAGCCCCAGTGTCATAGCAAGAACCACTGCCCATCTGAAGAGCTGGGGAGCAAAGGGAAGGATTCGGTACCTTTTTGAAACCCTGCTTTTGACAGTTTCTAAATCTGTAATTTCTGATAAGTAAACAGACTTTTCTTTTTTTAACCCTTTCAGTATCATATATAAAACCCATTTTGTGAAGTCTGTTGTGGAGAGCTTGTCTCTGAGTGAAGGACATTATGTGGCATTGAGCAGGGTAGCAGGTGTGAGCAGGAGGAGGAAGTGAAGGGAATGGAAAAAAGGATACTGAGCACTAAAGTTAGAAAGCAAATGGGAAAACAGGATGAAGCAATCCTGCAGCTGACTAGAGGAATTCTAGTTTACACCAGTAAATAAATACTTCATCAAATCCCAAGTAACCAAATCTATGCTGAAACAATTGGAGTTTAAAAAGAAGGGTATATAGAAAATGCGATCTAACATTTTAACCTTTCTGCAAAGAAATTTTACAGCTGTGTTTTAAAATAACAAGTAGCATGTAACCATTAGAAGATGTAAAGACACATCTTGGTGCAACTCATGATTTTCAATTTTTTCAGTGACAGTAATATGTATATATGCTTGTGTGTTGTGTGGATGTACATGTTTCCATTATGCATGTATAAACTGCATGCATAATAAACCTATGAAAATAAATCATCTTATTTGCCTCACATTTGTGCATTTGCCTCCACATTGTACATTATGGTACGTGTGGACAACATCACTGATGTCAAGACAAAGGAAATACCTCAATCAGCTTTCTGGAAATCAGCCCAAGAAAATTCTTGTATGGTTGTAATAGCATGTGGTATTCACACATTCTATTATTTGTCTAATGCCTAAGGTCATTATAACCCCATGATTTTTCTTTCACTTATGCAGAAAGCTGTGCTGAACAACTAATACTTGTTGCACCATGTTGACCTCAAGTAATAAATCTTCAGAACGTCAGTTTGATCACTCTACAGTAAATCTGATACTGTAAAGTCCCTCTTAGCTGAGATTTGGAGAAAAAGGATCCAAAGTAGATCTACATTCTAGAGGAAGAAGGAGGTGAAGACTTCCTTTTGTTAGTCTTTTTTCACTGGTTTTTGAGTAGCAAAAAATTGAAATTGTCCATTTATAGTCAAGAGAGTGATTATACCCTCTTAGCATCAGGAAAAAATTTGAATTCCTGGGAATCTGCTGTTTACAGGCAGATCTGACAAGAAGTTGTATAAAAGTGAGAGGAAACTTGGTTACCTTGTCTGCGAAATGAGGAGATGTAATTGAAATACACAGGAAAATCAGCATTTGGAGTTAAATCTGAGAAAATGTAGGTTTATTTTGTGAGGACCTGGGTTACAAAATAGGAAAAATCTGGGCTGTTTAATACTAACAGGAAGCTACTCTCCTGTGGGCAATGCTGGCTTATTTGAAAAGCCCATAAAGGGTTTCTGCATGGACCATACAAAAGGGATACTTTCTCTTTAATAGCCATCTGTACAGGAGAGATGAGAAGTGGGCCAGGTCATCTCTCCTCAGCTGTCATGATATTAACGTAGGTAATGGAGCAAGCTCTGAGTTCTGCTGGGTGTTGTTTTTCATAGATGTTCATCGATTTACACAGATAATTCTATTTATTTCTTAGAGTTGGTCCAAGCAAACCAGGCAGAATAACAAACACCAAAGCATTTCGAATGACTTTATCTTTGTTGTTTTGTAATGTAACTTTTGTCTAAAAAATGGTGTCACACCTACTGTGCAGATGGCTGCATGATTTGTAAACCAGCCAAAACATTTAAACAAATGTGTGATCTGGGGATAGATTAAATAAAGGATAAAATGGAGTGTGGACCACAAATTCTAATAATCAGATGATTTTAAGTTGTGTGTGGTGTGGAGCGATGGTAGCGGTGATAGCAGGGAACGCTTGCCAATGACAGCAAGGTGCCTTACAGATCTCAGGATGGAGCCTGTGGCCTAGTAGGCCTCAGTTTGAGAGCTGCACATTTGCTGTACAGCTGGCAGCTCTGTATGGGGACATCAGATAAAACTTATGTAAAATGAAGTGTTATTGCTTAGTATGAAATTGCGTGGGGAGGGAATTTGCAGACAGTAACTGAAAACAGGATTCATGGTACCAATGAAGCAGACTGTAAATATGAAGAGGCTTTAATTATCTGCGCAATTTAACAAAAAATTCAGGATGTATTCGGAAGTGGCAAAGGCAGCTGTACACATGTTCCAGCAGCACCATTCACTGGGCTGCAGGTTCTGTGTGTCACCTACTAGGGCTATGGGTGCCCCCCATCCCTGTCACCCCCAGTCCCCAGATGCTGGCTTTCCCCACTGGGCAGCTCTGCTTGGAGCTGGCACTTCTTTTCAGGGGTTTGAAGCAGAAACAGCTCCTTGCTTTTTGAAACAGCTTTCAGGAAAGGCTCTCCAGACTTTTAAAATCACAAATGGTTCATCCAGGACACAGTCTGCAAAAAACATGAATTTTTTTTTTTTTTTTTTTTGGGGGGGCGCGGCAGGGGAGATATGGGGGGCTTTGAACATTGGACTCAAAAATTTTAAGAAAATAAAATGCAATTGTTGTATTATTAAATAACATTAGTAGTAATACCTATAGTAATATTAATAATAATACTAAAAAGAGCATCTGGAAAATGTCCACAATTCAGGCTGCAGTTTGTCTTGTAAGGAAATCAAGCAAAGCACGTGGAATGTTTAGATTTTCCTGCAAAAGTGCCTGTGGCATGAACAGCACTCAATGAACAGGATGCTATGGAAAAGCAGTGCCAGGCAGTATGAAAGTTGTTCCCTACCCTCCACCTGCTGTAAGATTCTCCCCCGAGCCATGGCAGTGATACACTGTGCGTGTCAGTACTTAGGCACCACAGGCTGAATTAATGGCAGGGTGTCAGCCTTCCTTTTGTTCTCTGCTGACCATTTGCACTGCGGGCTTTCTCGGGAGCCATAGCACGTTCCTTGGCTGTGTTTGGCTGTCAGCACCGAGGGCAGCCTCACCATCCCCTTTCCAAACCACCCCCATTCCGAGCAGGGGAGCCTCTGATTCTTTTGGGGAGCTTGTCCCAAGGCTTCTCCCCGCGATGCAGACACGGGAAGCACAACAAAAGAAGCCAATATGGAGAGTGGGTGTCGAGCTTGAGCTGCTCATATTGTTGCATTTGGTGAGCTGACGGGGTTTCGTAGGTCACCTTTAGAATTATGCCTATGACAGCAGTAGCTACCTGCCAAGATTGCAAGGTATCTCACAGCTCTCAGGATGGAGCCTGTGGCCTGGTAGGCCGCCGTTGGAGGGGCACACATTTGCTGTACAGCTGGCAGCACTGTATGGGGCAGCAGTGTGGGCTGTTAGGGAGCTGGAAAGGAGACAAGCATGAAATTTCCTCTAACCCCAACTCTGTTTTTCTGTACTGTTGGCTGCTTCTCAGTTCCTTGACAAAAAAACCAATCAGGCACCCTTTAATCCGCCTGTGATTACCAGTGGTATAAAAAGAGAAGCATAATGAGGAAAAATGCCTCGTTTTGTTGCCTTCAAAAGCCAACAAATTGGAGTTAACTTGACAGGAAGTGGCTTAATAATTAGATTATTTATTTATTCCTGACACATATCCCCCTGTTACTAGTCTCAGGAGATCCTGTAGATGGTACGATTTTCAAGCTGCCATTACTTCGCTGTCTTCTGTGAACAAAGAAGCTACTGTCTATCAGTCAATTAAATGCACTCTTTAAGCAGAGGCTGAGAAGTCCTCAATGGATAGAGCCCTGGGACACTGTGGCTGATGATTCCTTTCTCTGTACTGTACATCACACTCTCAACTACGGTCCCCACAGAGATGGAATAAAGTCATGCATTAAAATATCACTTGTTGATTTGTTTGCTAATGAAGAGCCATTGAAATGTTTGTGTGTTTCTGTGGCAAAATTGTTGATAAAAGGACTACTTGCTTGCATATCTTACTTCATCTTCAGGAAACGCTTATTTAAGACTTACTAAAATTAAAGTCAACAAATTAAGGAAAAAACAGAGAGATGGATAATATTGGTTTACTTGCAGTTCACATCAATGTAAATAACACTGAGGACAGCAAGAAGAGAGAAAGGAGAATAATAGTACTTCAACCATGTCTGTTATCATTTTCTTCATTAGTAAGAATAAGAATCCCTGATCTTTTTTTTCCAGTACAGTAGTGAGCACCCATTTCAAATAATAAAAATGCTAAAGTATCCATTTTAAAATTAACCTGGACATATGAGAAAAGGGGGAGCGATTGCGGGGAGGGGGGGAGTGTGTTTTTTTTTTAAATTAAAAATGTGAATTTTTTTCTGTTCTTTGCATTTCTTTAAATACGCCAAGTTAGCAAAAGCTTCCATTACTTAGGGATTACCTGTGTGCAGAAAGTTAGCCTCTTAGCTGAGAAAAGTACAGCCATGCCAAGATAGTCACTAATGCTGGTTAAGGGTGCATGCTTAATGCAAAATCACCAAAATTATTTGAAGCTGGGGCTTAATAATACTCCCTGTCACCCTCCTCACCCACCCCCATCTACCCACCAGGCTTCTTAAGGGGATTTCATAATCTCTGCCCTTCCACCACTCTTCTTCCACCTACCAAGAGCTCAGGTCAACAAAGTGGATAGGTGTGGACCACCTTTTGTGCTGGGCAGGAGAGAGGGAATTTGGTTTTGGGTTGTTTTTTTTTTTTTATTTTACAGAAGTTGATATATATGTATATCTGTCTTGACACTGAAAATCAGTAATTGGCAACCTCCGTCTAAAGCTGATGCAGGTCTTATGCTGCTCATCCTGAAGAGCTATATTTTCTCTGAAGAAGTACAGACAGTGCTATAGCAGTTCTCCCATGAACTAGCTCTGTTCTGAATTTAGCATCTGTGTGACCATTTGCACCTACATATAGAGCCTATAAGTGCTGTTATACACACACACACATATATGTATATATATATATTTTGTATGTAGAGAGTCACTTCTTCTAGGACTATTGTTTTCAATGAACTTAACAACAAGCTATAGGGAATTAATTCAAACCAGCCTCAATTGGAGTGTTTCTTATTCCTATCCTGTTATTCCAATTCATTTTATTAGAAAAAGCTTAGATACTCAGAGGTGTTCTATAATAGAAAATGAATTTGAAACCCATTCATTAATTGGTGATTAATACATTTCAGGATTAGTTTAAGCAAGGCCCTACCTCCTGCCCAGTCAAGTATGGTCTGGTTAATATCCAATTATCTGCACCTTCGTACTTATTATGTCTTAATATTTCGGATATGATAACCAGAAACTTGAGAGTAATGCTAATGAGAAGCATAGAACAGGAATTAACTGGTGACACTCTCAATGATCCTTCCTGAGGAAAGTAACTCCTTCAATCTCCTCAGCACAGTGGCCGAGCTACCACCTCACTTTCCATAACCACTGCTTTCAATTCAGCTGTTATGGGAGCTTAAAATTATATTTGTGTTAAAATCCTTCTTTTTGCATGCCTCATAGACCATCTATGGTCAAAAGATACTCTGCACATCCAGTTTCCCTTGCAGAGTTACTTTCTTTAAGTGGAGCAGGTAGAAAATCAGCAGTAAAGTAAAATGGTGATACCTACTTTAAAGAAAAGCTGTTTTGCAATTGAATGCACCCTCTTCTATACATGGGTGTATGCATGTGTATATTTAAGCTGAACTAGCTATCATGTCCTTCAACTTGTAAAATCAGTGCTTCAGCAACCAGCAAACTAAATAGACACATCTGTGAAATACAAAAATTAAAATCCCCTAATTCATAAATGTGAAATATAAATATTTCCAAATTAAAATTTTTCATGCACAAAATTGTCAGGCCCTTAGCATTCAATCTCAGGATTCTAGACTGTGCAGAAATTATTATACACACTTCTAGTGAAACATGCAAATAAAACCATTGCACTAATGTATCAGTGGGGCAGAAATGAGTAATTCTGTCATGTGGCCTGAAACTAACGGAGCTATAGAGATAATTTCAATGTATAGAAAGAAAGGAAAAAGAAACATTCCTTTTTGTAAATTTTCCTTTTCTTAACTAAGCTGCTGTTTGAATACGTTGTGCAACTCAGGGCATTTTAAGAAGCCCCAGAGGAAATGAAGCAGGGGGCAGAATGAGGGAGACCTGCTCAAAGGTGCAAAGCTACATAACACATTATTTTTATTACATGAATATAATCTGATAGTTATGGTACTTATCCAAGAGACTTTACAGAATATGCTATTCACGGTGTGTTGGACAAAACTTAGTTCAAAACACTGCCTCATTCACTGTGTTTGTGATGAAAGGTACCAGCCTCATGTTTAGATTAGACTGAATGATAAAAGGAATAGTGCATTTGTGTAATCAAAAGCAATCATAAGACACATGTGCAATGGCCAGAGTTAAGGATATGCCTGTAACATCTTGTTTTGGCTTTCATTTTCCAGTGCCTATCCACATAATTCAAATTTTCCCTCACACGGCACTTTATTAGTGTTGAAGTTCAGGACCTCAGCAATATATTCTTAATATCTAGCTGTTTGGCTAGGCACCCTTTTTCCCAACCCTCTCACAGGCAACCTTCACAATGAACCCACTGTGCTTCTGGCTTCATTGCTTTTCATTGCACACCTATGCAAGTGCCAAGACATTGGATAACAGTGCTAAAAAATCCTCCACTCCCCCAAGTCCCCCGGATAAGACTCCTGCAGAGCACTGTGTAATTTATTGAACAGCTTGGGAGATGTTGATGTTTACTACCTCGTTCAATTAGACATTCAGAGGCAATGCAGCCCTCTGTTTCCTTCAAAGTTTGGTTAAAAAGCCTAACCCAAATATCACTTAGTGCAAAGTGTGATTTGCAAACTGTCATAACATGATCAAATCAAAACCAATTTTCACCAGAGCAGTTAAATACTCATCTCTTCAGATGAGTGACATTTCCCTGCCAAATTTGAACTTTTAACCCACACTGCTCCTTGTGTGCTGTTGCTCTACAAGTCAGACTTAACAGGGATGTTATTCTTAAAATCTTTTGATAAAAACATAGCTGAGCTTAAAAAAAGAAGACTAAAATGAAAAGAACAGAAAAATAAAAGAAATAAGTGAAAAATGAAATAAATAGGCTTGGGCAGAGAGCTAGTCTAGAAAACTTAATCTTAGGGATACTTCTTAATAATGGAAAAATTCTCTACTTTTACCTGCTTCTGCATTTGCACTGGTGATGGAGTATGCCTAGCAGTACAGACCGGAATTGTACCGCCAGGAAAAATCCTTCATGGTGGTGCATGGGAATAAATTAGGTGACAGAAAATAGGACTCTAATTTCTATGATATGTCACCTAGGTTATCGTATTTTACATCAACTGCCGCTTTTGTGCTGCATGTGCATCTCTTTCAAGCCTTGTGATAGCTCCTCCAGGCCAGTCTTTCTGTGGGCTGGTAATTTTCTTTGTCTCCTTCAAGCGAAAGCTTCAGTAGGAGAAGGTTTCTTCTCTGACAAGAGAAATACTCTCAACACAATTCAGCTGCCCTTTTTTCCTTAAATGTATCCTTCTCATTCATCTCCTTAAAAAGCAGATTTAGAAGGCTCTTTGACTCTAAATTCTCCTATGCCATTATGTCTCACAAATACAGTTAACTTTTCATAGCATTTCATGGTCCCTTTCTCTCCTTTTGCTTTACGACATTCTCCTTTCTTGTTTGAAGGGGAATTCCTCTTTTTTTCTAAGTATTGCTTTCACATCTTTGCTTGACATGCTACAAAGACAATCTTCATTTCAATGTGTCAAAATGGGAGTCAAAATGGGTTCAAGTCTGTGGTGGTTCCAGCACTCCTGGTGACTTCTTTGCTAGCCTAGAACAAGTCACTGAAATGTGAAATGGAGACAGTACTTAGCCACAGAGACTTTTTTCAAGACAAATTAGTTAATGTACATTCAGAAGGAAAAGTACTGTAATGCTGTAAATAGCAAGCCATTAAATCATTTGTTTTTTATTACCTCTTGGCTAATGGGGAATTCTGCTGCTTGCCTTAGAGCTCCAAAATTTGGTTAGTTGTTCCTATCCATTTCAGAGTGAAATTTAAAGAAAAATTGTTCTTCCTCTTTTACTGTATCATCACTCCTCACAGATGCTGTCCAGCTGATATATGTTCTTGACATAACCTGCTCCACACAACAGAAACTGTCCTTCATTTCTTCCCCAGTCAGAACCACCTAACAGGAAGAGAGTTAACAATAATTGTGATGGCTTCCATGAGTCAGTAACATTGTCTTACTCCTATTCAGAATTTGTCCTTTGTCACTGCAATTCTGAAAGTTGCTTCAAAGTCCATCTACTCTGCAAGTGCTGTACCTTGCACAAATCTCTTTCTCAATTCCTATATATTCGCCTATCATATAAAAATAATTATTTTCTCCCTTACCTAAACCAGTTGAATTTCTTTGTCTTCCTTGGCTGTCGTTAATTTGCAACCAGTTATAGCTGTGCTTTTGTAACAAGTTTGAGGGTTCGCACTATAAAATGTATTGTCAGTCCTTAGCGTCAATCTCTTATTGTGGCGTTCAGCTATGTCTTGTAAAAATGACACACTTGTGCACCTTCAGGAGAGTTTTAATTTTTCAGCATTCTCTGTTGAAATTGCTTTTTTTTTAATCTATAGTTGTGATTCAGTACCAGCTATAGCTGGCACCACAGATCCTGTAGCTTTAAATAGTGTGCCTTAATATTGCCCCCTTTGTATGCTGTATTATAATGAAGCAACATCACTAAATTGCAGTGAAGGGTGATTGTTGCACGGGGATGACTACTACACCTTGGGGTCTATTTGCACCAGATTATTTCTTTATTGTTGTTATTACAACCCATCTTCTTTACTCTCTTGATACCAAACTTGCTGTTGGACATCCATGTAGCACAGGGGATCTTTAAAAACATTTTGGACATCAATTTGTCTCTTAGGTACACACCAATGACTGTTCAATTTCAGGCTCTGGTATCCTGTGTGGCTTTGCAATACTCGGTCTGTTCACATGACTTGCAGTGTTCTTCATGATTTGCTCTTTAAAAAAAAAAAGAAATAGTTGGTTGCTGATAGAAGTGACAGACATTTCTTGCTAAGCAATTTCAGACAGGACCAATACTAGATTTATAACAAGTGGAACATGCTTTTTACCTTCCTGCTATTCCCCATACATTTTACAACACAGAAGAGTGCAAGAATCATTTTGCTAGAGCTGTTTCCTTTCCTTTTGGCACTGTGTTCACATTCAAAGAAAGAATTATAGCAGTGGTGTCAGTTTATCATCCAGTGCCATGACCACAAGGAACCTTCTGCAAAATTCATTTCGCTCAAGTAAGAAAAATTATTATTATTGTGAGGATACAAATATTTTAATAAAGACTTGCGTTTCAAAAATCCTTCCAACCTAGAGGGACAATGTCTTAACAGTTGTTTCAGCAAGGTAAGAGTGCAGATTTCTGCCTTAGCTGTACAAGAAGGAGCCTTCATCCATACGGTCAAGTTTTAACCGATTTATCAGATGATAAGGTGTAGGATAGTAATTTATTTTGTATATGTGGAGGTGAAGAAATTGTCTTGTGTTCTACAGCCACAGGGCAGCTCAGGAGACCACCACTGACACACTTACTGGAGGTACAAAGAACCATTGTCCACTCCCACATGCTCTCATTGCCTGATCACTTTTGACACATTGGATGGAAACATTCCTGTCACCCCTCCCACTGCAGCCTGGGAATTCAACATCCCCTGACAGTGCTCTGCTAAGGGGTGGACGTAGAATCTACAGCTTGCTCAGTATCAGGGCTCCCAGATGTGCTGGCCTGTGGCTCTACTGTCTGCATCCTTTGGTGCTGTCCTTGCCAGGACTGTTTGACCAAAAAAAAGTGTCCCAAAGCATGAGTTTCACAAGGTCCACAAGCTCTCTTCTGTACCTGTATCTGCCTGTCACACTCAGGAAAAGTTTTAAATGGACTTGCATGGCACCACGGTACATCTGGAATTGTAGTGAAAAGGTCTCATCCTGAAAACATGAAACTATGCATACAATTTTATTCACATGAATAAATGTCTCAAGCTTCCTTTTATACAGGAATAAGGCTGTATATGTTCTCAAGTCTTTGTAAAATTGGAGCCTAAATTGCCATTCCGGGTGGTACTTTAACAACATGTTCTAAATGTGGAAAAAAATATGTGTCTTCAGTAATGAAGTCATCATCCCATTAAAACATCTTTTTTCCCCTCGGTGATACCAAACACGAATTTTGAGCTGTAATTTGGACTTTTTCCATCCTTATGAAGATAGCCCCTTTTTTTTCATTGCAAGGCAGCTTTTTGTTTTTTCAGTTTCTTCTTTAGCTTAATACTGTAGCTGGGTAGCATTCCAATTTAAATCAGGAATTAGATCTGACACACCTTGCATTGAACTATCAATTCTTTTAAAACTGACGCCAGTTGCACACTATTTGGTTGTACAAACTTCCGATTATGGGCCAGAGAGCATTGATTTTTAGCTGTCATTTCTACCACACACACTGTAGAACTGAAATTTAAACCTTAATCCACTCTATAATACAATTAATTTTTAATGTGCAGTAATACTAATTGAAATAGCCTGAATTTAGTAAGTCACCACAAGACATTTTCAAAAGCAGGAGTCTCCACTGAGAGCTGGAAGGACAGATAATCATTGTTACAGTGTTTACAGAATAAATGCACACTCTGCAGGCAATTCAATGCCAAGAGATTTTTTCCTTGTTAGTTTATATTAATATATTTCATTGTGGATTCAAATCTTTTTTCAGTGATTTCTACTGAAATGCATCTGTTGTTGTGAACCAAGTTATTTTGATTCTGTTTTAATGGAAATGTTTATTTTTGTAGAACATTTTCAGTCTCACATCTCTTTTTTTTCACACAACTGTCACTGTATTATGTAATTATCAAATACATTGTGATGTTCAGAGAAACTAATTCAATTTTCTACCTATAAAATGGTCAGCCATGCAGTTTCTGTGTATGATAAACCAAAGCTGCATGTTCTCTACCTGACTCTTTTTCCCCTTAGGTTTGCCTTTCATATAAGCAATATATCTTGTGCCATCCCGATTTCACTGCATCACTTTTAATTTTCAGATGTGATCTTTTCAGATGTGATCTCTTCAGATGTTTTAGTGGGGAGGATGGAGAGGGGATTTAACTGCAGAGGAATAGATCTTATGCAATTAACCAAGGAGGGATTTAATCATTTGTATAATAGCAAGATGCCATTTATCTGATAAGGAGTGTTTCTTAGAATGCTTCAGTTCTTCTGATGAATGGGCTTGTACAGTGTTCAAAGTGAGCACCAATGCTAAGTGAAAAGAAATGTCATGTGCTTTACATCATCCTTTCATGGCTTTCACATTACAGTATTTAATAAGCCAATAGTGCTGTTAAATATTTAGCAAATGTTGCCTCAAAACCTTGCCATATATTCAAATGAGATTTTGAGACATTTTATAGCACATAAGTAAAAATTACGCTTTAGTTCTTGAAATGGTCATACATGGCATATTTCCTAAAGGAAGTGCAGGGCAACATGGCATAAATACATTCAGCAGATTTCACACCAACAGAACATCAGCACTGATTTCCATTTTTCAGATTAAGGATTCAAACTGACTCCCATTTTGTCAGAAGAAAGCTGCACTAAGTTTAGTTACATGGTATTAAAACAGCATTATATTGTTTAGTAAAAACCCTGTGACTCACATGGTGGCATTTTAAAGACAGCCTTTCTGGTAAATAGTTTTTTAACAATTAATATTTTCTGAGTTGTGGGTGAGAGAAAAGCAGAGATCAAGTTGTTGCCCTCTTTTGAGGGTAACAGTTCATCACTGTTAGGTAGCACTTTCAGGTTCTGTAGTAGGCAAAATAGAGATTTAATAACATAGCTGCTGCATGATGTTTTTAATCAAACAATAATAAATCATTAGAAACCCTGTCTTCTTTGACAAACATCTGCAAGTTTCAGATCCTTGTTGTATGCTAATTAATCCTCAGTAAGTACTTGTATAATAATTAAATGTCTTGCACTTATAGAACAGCCAAGCCTATTTATACAGTTTAAGTCTCTTGTTATCTTTGAAAGGTATGTGGGTTCCACATGTGTTGCAACGGGTATTCATCTGTTTCTTGGGATAACTCCCAGATATTTGCCCCTGTCCATGTGTAAGAGCAAGCTACAAAGGCTGGGCAAGCCTGTCTGGCTGTTAAATCAGTGTGTTTGCTGCTGCTGCTGCCTGGCTGCACATGTTCCTGCCCCATGCAGAGGCAGCACAGCGCTTCTGCTGCTTGCACTGACAGGTAAGGGACAGCTTCGCAGGTGCTCAGCTGCCTGGATTGAGGCTCCCACTGCTCTCTTTCCTTGGGATATCTCCAGTCCTCCCATTCCTTACTTAGTTTCTGAGCTCTGTGCACATATTTGGGCCCACTGAAGAACTATATTTTCAAATGTTCCTATAAAATATAAAGGCTTATATTGGTGGGTATGAGACATATTTAGTGTGGCACATAGTCTAACTCCTGAAGGTGAAAAGCAGTGCTCTTCTGGGTTATTTTTTTAGAAATTTGTTATTTTCTACTTGGATGAATATAAATATTTTTTCTAATTCTTAGTTTGTATCAGCCATCTTTTTTTCTAATATTGCAAAATATTACTTTGGAAGAAATACCTGTGTAGCCTGTTTGAAAATTATTTGAGTCTTCTTTAAAACATTGGATTTTTCTTGAGAAATCATGTTCGTATGCATGGCATATTTGTTTAAGTGTTCAAAAAATTAAGGTGTTAATTGCATGCATGTGTGTGAATATATGGAAAGGTCTATATAGTTATATAGGGTAGACATACTTAATATGCATAGCTTGATGTATCTTGACCTCAGGTTACAAGAGTAGAAAATCCCATTTTCCAGCTTGTTTCAAATGTAGTAAAAATGCTGCTTCAGTTGCTTTATGCTACTCACATTGGGAAAGGTGCTTATACTGTGATAATTATCATCAAGGAATATTAATGCGTTCAGCATTTGTAACCCAAAAACTCATTATAGCTTAAGCTGTGCATCATCTGTGAAGAGAGAACTTTGCCAGAATTCGCTCTTCACAGGGGTTGCCTCCTGCTTGTGATGGAGTGGTCAGAGTATTGGAAGAGGTCACTCAGGCTATTTTTGAAAGCTCAAGTTTTGCAATTTTTGATTCACTACCTTCTGTCTAAGTAGCTTAGCATTCTTCCCCCACCCTCCAAAAAAAAAAAAATCCTATTTCTAATTGAATGCCTGGTGAAGTGCATAAAGCTAAAAGATTGAATCTCATTATGCACAAGAGGCTAAAGGTGTAGACATAAATATTACACATCAAGGTCACAGAGATTTCAGAGTCCATATTCCATCACCATACATGGGATTTGAATGAGCACCACTGTCACTCATGCTAATGGGGACTAGTTGTTCTAATCCTGTGATCTTTGATAAGAATCTGATTTCTTACTTGTGTAAAACTCTTGGTGCTTTTGGTAGCAACTTCCACTTCAGTATTTATGTATTCTAGGACTGTGTTTTGATTCCTTAATGCCATTTTACCATAAGAATAAGAGTTATCATTTTTACACCTCTCTTGTCTTCCAAGCTCCTAAACCCACAGTTTAAGAGCCTTCACATTTCTAAAATATACTTGAGCAGTCTGTTCAAAGCATCAGAACCCAATTCTTTCCTCACTCAATTTTCACACCAATGTCCCCCAGTTGATCGAGCTGATTTACATTGATGTTGTTGCGAGGAGATTCTGTCCTTAGGCTTATTTTGTATTTTCATTAGTACGTCTTGTTGTGAGAGTCTATATGTGCTTGTACAGTACGCTACCCAAATGGTAGTAGAATGGTTAGAGAATAAGATGGCTGAAGTATCGAAAAATAAATAACCCTCTGCAATAAAGTATTTCTTTTTTGTTGACTTGTCATTGAAGTCTTCCTTTCAACTAAGCAGATGAATATCATGCTTCCACTCTTGGTTATAGAGACAGTAGCAGTGCCAAAATTGTGTTGTTCAGTACTGTTTTGCTGGAATTTTTAATATGGCTTGGTTTTATTATTTTTCCTTCCCAATGCTGATACAATGTTTGTCATTTCTCACTCTTAATATTGCTGCATGTTGCATGTTGTAATTTGCTTTATATTAGGCAGAGAAAGCTGTCTTCTGTGGACTGCTTTGTTTCTGAGGTCAGGATGTGAACCTGGCCTTGCTCCTGAGAGGACTAGAAAAATCTATTTCATAACTTTCTGTGGGCCTCAAAGAAGGCTAAGAAAACAAAATAAAACAAAACAAAAAAACCACAAAACCCACAGGCTTAGTTTAGACTTGGTGAAGAGTTAGATTCATCAAGAGGAAAGCTTGCAGCTGATCAGCTTTTCCTGTCATAAAGAGTCCCTGCTGTCAGTGCACACTCCACTGATGTAGCAAAGCTTTGGGGAGCCTTGTGAGTCTTTTCAACACCCACGTATTTGTGCAGAAATACCTGAGTTGATAATATAGAAAGAATCTGCTGAAGTAAGAAATTGCTTGCGTATTAAATCACCAAAATGAAGGGCTCAAAAAAGAGGTAAACACAGTCCTCACGCGCTGAGTATGCGTATTACAGGCTTGCCCGGTTCACTTATGGGGCATAACTTTGGTTTGTGCAGCAGAGTGCTAATGCCTTGTAATGAATGGCTGTCTTCAACCAAGGAGAGATTCTCAGCGGGTGACAACACGGTTGATGGGAAATAATGTGGTACCATATCTGCTATGTGAATGTAAACTTAATAATCGCTATGAATTTTGAGTAACCCTGCTTCCCTTCCAAAGAAACATTATGAAAAGATTGCTTCCAAATCCTTCTGATACTGTTCTTGAGATAGATGCCTTAGTCTTTACCTTGGAGCACTGGAAATGAATGTATGCTCTTTGCAAGAGATAAGGGTGTAAACTTTCAAAGGAGTAAATTGTATTTCCATGTTTAAGCTCACCATTTGCACTTCATGTGGTGAAAGCCAGATGTGAGGAATTACTTTTCAACATTATTTCTCCATCTTCTGTATCTCAGGACTTCTGAGTTATTATGCTAAAATGTTCTATTACATGTAATAAAGAAATGTTGGAAAACTAGAAATAGAGCAAGATTGCCTCCATCGATTTGGCTGCACTTGGATTGCTCCAGCTACATCTTAAACCACAAAACAGATCATCTTTGTGTAACATAATAATGTTGCTGAAAAAACCAAACAATCTGCATTTCCTGATGGCATGAAAAATGAAACTATTTTCTGGTTTTAACAATTCCTCCTTTTAGGAAGGGAGTCAGAAGGGAAGGTGCTGAGATTTTTCCTTGTCCTGCTTACACCAACACAGTGAGCTACCAAGTAGGTGATTACAATGAATTGTGAGCAAATGCTTATGAAAAAGCAAATGAAATCAGAATTAGGACCAGCAATTTTTTTTTAAATGTAAATATTCATGCTTATTTAATTTTTTTTTTCAATTTTGTATCTATTTGTCAAAATTCCCATTAACATACCATGAAATACAGGAAGTAGGCATGGACATAGCATCTGCTTTTCAGTCAGACCCTGAAAATACTTCCACAATTTTTAAATTCATCTGGATCCTATTTCATGCATAAGGCTTTTATTTTGTAGGATTAAAAATCTTAAAACTATCTAAATTTTTAAAAACAATAAGCTCTCTATATAAAAAAAATCCACAGCAACATGCTTTTCTATATGATTTATATTATACAAATCCAAAAGCTCAGAGATTTATTGTATATATAAACTCAAAACTGAGAAGATTAGATATTGTAGCATGATGTTCAAAGGAGAGCTATTGGAATGGTAGAATTCTTGGCTTGGCTCCCTCTTCAGATGTAATTGCTGCTTCATTAAGTCTTGGAAGAGCTTCCTATGGTTAAATTTAATCAAATGGTTTAGAATGGCAAGCTCGTATGCTCAAAATTCCAATACCATTCAGAATTTTAAACAAGATTTCCCTCAAACCTTTTTTAAACAAATATTGCTTAACACTAACTGTAGATTCTGAAGTAATTCATAGTAGCTCATCATAATGAATAAAGTCTGATTTAGAACAGTCTGCATAGGACTTGGATGCTAAAGGGGAGTCATCTGTTGTAGCTAAAACCTGCTTGCCAGTAGCCTCTGCAATTAAGTAGCAAGGCTCTGGTGCTCTTTTAGCTGTATTAGTGGGCAGCTCTGTGGGTTTTTTTCTGCGTATCTTTTACTTGTGTAGCTATATTCTAATTCAGTGTGTTTTAATTAGCTTGGCTTGCTACGTTAGCTATTTCAGTTGATGTAGTTATCTTGAAGACTTCACATACTTGAGCAGCAGTGAACTGCAGCCTTCTAAAGCACATCCATGGGGTGGGTGGGAGAGGCTGCTATTAGAGATTAGTGAGAAACCTGAAAAAATGGTTCAAAATGACATGAAAGAAGAAGACAGTGTGAGGGGGTGGAAAGGAGAAATGGAGCCAGCAAACAGTGTGAGTATGCAGGTCACCTTTTTCCAAAGCCAGTGGAAACACTGGAGGTTTGCAAAGGCTGTACAGGTGCAGCACATGTTTATTCCAAAATACTTGATAAGAAAAATGTAGTTAATGCTGGAGCTATGGAAGGAAGGAGAGAACGGATAAATGAAAAGACTGTTCACTTGCCATCCTTAACTTACCTCAAAATGTTAGGCTTAAGGTAACAAGGGGATGTAGAGGAGGATAGTGTTTGTTTATTCTTTTACCGACTAAAAATACAAATGCGCACCTTGGCACATAAAGAAAAGGTCTCCATTGTGAAGGCTCTACAGTCTGGATTTTGCAGAATGGTGTACTGTAATATACAGTAGTGGCTTTAGAATGCTATTTTTTATTTCTGTAAACATCAACTTTTAACAACCATGGCAAATGAAAATGGTGGAGCAGATGGTGAGTGTGGGACCGAGGAAGGCTGTCTAGATGTTGTTCTGGTTTTCCATTTTTCTTCATTTTTGTACATTTCTCTGTAGCAGAGACCCCAAATGAGAACAGGTTCTAAACTGCAGCCACACGGCCTGGGTAGGTTTCCTTTTCAAATCCATGAGGAACAATGTAGCCAGTAAAATGGAAGTGCCATCTGGGTGTATATATGATGTCACTGCCAACTCTTTGCTGGTGTTGATAGCAAGCCCAAAATTATGGTGATGCATCCATGTTTTATAAGTATTCTTTCTGCTGGAGATGTTTGACTGATTTGAATTTTTATTGCAGATGATACGTTGCAATGCAAAAAGTCTGGGCATAGAGTGTGCATAGGCTCTTCTGTCATAATTCCACATAATTTCTCTCTCATACACGTGCTCCCCATCCTCTAGTCCAGCACAATGATTCTCTG
>VYZP01055698.1:32500-37500 GCA_013400635.1 Hypocryptadius cinnamomeus
TTGCTCCATTGTGTGTCAGTGCTTTCTATATGCCGCTTCCACTGCAACCTAAAGCCAGTGGTCAGGCTGCCCTTGTCGTGTCTGAAAACCTTTAGGTGTACATATTTTGTTTAGGGCCAGCAGGTTTTTTGCAGAACAGGCAGGTTAAGAAGTATGTAGGCTTTTTTTTTTCAGGGTAAGTAGTTGTTGTCTGTTCCCTCTACGAAAAATAATACGATTTAACTGGGCTTTTCCTGAAAGCTCCCCCCACCTCCAAGTCTTAAAGTACGCTAATAATATTGCAAGGGTTTATATGATGAAGTTTGTAGTTTGCAGAATTTTTCTTTTGTTGTCAGCTGTTGTGGTAATGCTGTATCATTTAATTTCATTCATTTTTACCACTGGACTTCAGTCATGTTAATGTAGCAAGTATTTTAGGAAAAATGAGAAGACTTGTAAGTACTTAACATTTTATTGAAATTTAATTGAATAGTTAAGGGGTGATTAAAAATCTGAAATTAACACTCTTTAGAAATTAATGACAGTCATTAAGATGTAATGGGGCTGCTCACCAACAGTGCTCAGAAAGGTTGGGGGATTTAAAATTGCATGGGGGTCAGAGCAGTGAAAGATGTTGTTTATAGTCTCTGGAGTCTTGACAGCAATTTTAGAATTGGAACAAAAGTGATTTTTTTTTTCTAGTATTACTGTAACTACAGTAGAGTCTGGGATTTGGGGTGGATATTTGTGATTGTCTAGTTAAGGGGACTAACACTGACTAACTCATCAGAGGGTAAAGTAGTAGCATTCATTGTGGGCCTGTTTGGACTATACTACAAATGGTTGCTTTGTCTGTTGCAAGAGAGCATGGTTCTGCCTTCCCCTCTAACTCTCTTCACAAAATAAAAGGCAGTTCATTATTTATATTACCTGAGTCCAGGGTCCTCTTATGAGTAGAGACTAATGTTCATACAAAATGGAGTGATATAATGTGTAATGATTTTGTTATATGAATTTTCAGTCCCTGGAGAACAAATGGAGACCTACAGATGCCTTCAGTTTAGATCTCATTTGCTACCTGACCAGAGTGGGCAGAGGTGAAAGGTCAGAATATAATTTGCTGAGCCTCAGAGCCTATGTTGATCTTGGAGGTTGAGTGATTGTCACAAAGGCTCATTGAGACTGTGTCACAAAGACTCATTGATACTAAAACATAAAATATAGTAGAATGTGTTTTTACATTTATTTCTTCATACTGTTCACTGAAGACTTTGGGAAAATTAATTCCAGAAAGGTAGCAGTGTCAATGGGCTTCTCCTGGTTCACCTTAAATTTGCTCACTCGATTTTTAAGATCAGTACTTATGGTGGGTGTTAAGGCTGCTTCAACAGGTTACAGAAGTGAAATATTTTGGGTTGTGCAAGCTAATGTCAGCAAAGTAAGGTTGCTTACAGTCTTAGGTGATGCATATTCCTCATAGATGTCAAAAGGAAAACATATTCTGCCTAATTTTCAGGTGATTTTTTACTAACAGTACCCTGTAACAGGTTGATCTGCAAATACTAAATTTATGTTATGTTACTGAAAGAGATTAAAGGTTTATTTGGGAAAATAATGTAATAGAAAATTCAGAAGATGTAAAGCATTTTGCTTGGACTTTGTGTTCCTTATTCTTTTCTTATTCTCCTTCATGTTTTTTCCTATCTTGTTTGGCTAGGTTCACTGTCTCCACTTATCTCCACTTTTCTAGAAGTTAATCGGAAGGTAAAAAAAAAAAAAATAGAATCAGTAACATCCTGATCTGTATCATTAACCCCTTTTTCACCCACTAACTTACCGTAGCAAACACAGCCAGCAAGCAGCACAGCACAGCAGTGCTTCACAGTACTTAGTTCCTTTCCATCACTTTGTGTGTCTGGCCCACTGCATTCTCAGATTGGTCAGTAGTGCAGCAGAAATATAAAACACATTGGCCCAAGACCCTGTGCCTTGAAGCTGCTGAAAACTTCAGTTTCTAAAACCACACGTGTGTGCGCGGAGGTTTAGCAGCGTAACAACTTGCAAGATCAAGGCCCAAAGTGGGGGAACCTCATGTGACAGCATTCATTGAGCAGAGTCACACTGCTGAGGTTAAAAAAAAGGGCTTGTAACTGTATTATGAAATATCTCCTGTGAGCTTACAAAATGGGGTAAAGGATAGTAGAGCACTGAATGCAAAAAAAGAAAAAAAAAAACCGAACCAAAAAACCCAACAAAGTTTCAAAGGAACACTGGGATTTTTTTTTCTTTTTTTTTATTCTTAAAAAATACATTGTGAGGACAGAAAAATGAGACCTGTTTAACTTATGGGAAAAAAGTCTGAGTGGGGATTTAAGAGACAGATTATATTCCTAAAAGGAAATAGGTTTGATGCCAGTCAGCTTTTTGAAGTAGCAAATAATTTGAAAACAAAGGCTTCGTGATTGAGGCTGTGACTGGACTACAGCAGACAAACAGTTTAGGAGAGAATATTTTTTATAAAAAAAGGGCGGATGGAATATGGAGCTTTCTGCCAAAGTCAGCAGTGGAAATAAGCAGAGGGAGTTGGACACATTTTTGGAAAAGAAGGGAGTACTGGGGTACCGCCACAAGCTATGCTATGGGAGCCAAGGTTAGGAAATGTAGTTCAATTTGTGCATGCTCTGTTTATGGTAGAAATATGGAGCCTTCATAAGTTTTTCACCTGGCCTTTCATTTTTCCATATATGCCAGCATACTCTCGCTACTGCAATTTAATAAAATATTTTTTTTAAAATCCTGCTTCTTTTTAAACAGTAGTGTGCAGCAGCATCTGTGAGAGCAAGGTAAAACATAATGTAGGTTTCAGTTACTACTGTGTAGTATTCAGAAAAATTGTTAGCTGTATGAGATTGATGGCTAGAATTAATTTTTTTTGTACATTAAGGTGTAACAGCTTGATAGTAAATGCCATCAAAACCCACTGTTGCAAGAATGCCAGTGTTGTTCTTCCTTCATTTTCACGTTAGGTTTAATTATTTGCTGGATTTTAATACTCATTGGTCATTCTTAACATCATTGAATTAACACTGAACCCTATTTTGGTAAAAAGCCTTATGGTGCCCCACTTTATTATAATAGTGCAATACAGATTAAAATTGCATCTGTTAAGATTACATTGTGTGTTTGGATTATGGGAGGCAGAAGCACAATAATCTCTGCTGAATATAACTATTGAAGCCAATAACCTGTAACCAATCACATAGTTCTTCTGTTGAAAAATGTGAGCTAGAAAGGATTACATCTTGGAAAAGATCATAAATCTGTCACCACTAATGTAATCTTTACAGGAGCTTTGTAACCAGTTAGCGACTAAAAGAGATCATTACTTCTTTTGCTATAATTACAATCATAACACATATTTGATATTTTATAACTTTCTTTGTTCAGCAGCAAATGCATTATAAAGTGTACAGCATTAATAAATAGAGGCATAATGAATGTGACTAATTGATTTTGGCAGTCAAAGACTGGCATACTTTTTATACAATAGGGAATCCATTCAAAGAAGCTTAACTGCTATTGAGTGTGAGCCTTCAATGTAATAATGGGACCTAATTTGGATTCTGTTGTATGAGGTGAGTAAAGAAGTACAAGTTAATACTATATACAGCAGTGTAGTTCAGCGTGTAATATGCACTTGCATGCAGTGATTCCTCTTTTCACTGCTATAAACCACTATATCCCAGCTCACACTTGTGCTGCAATATTTTAGTAAGCACTCCTATCTGTCTATTTGTCAGAAGCTCTGAATGGAAAAACTCTGCATCTTGTATGGAAGACGGCATATTTAAAACACTCCTTTAATTTTTTACTCTAACTGGATACTACTTTTTGTCCCCATCTCTTTAGTGCTGGGCTCAGATTTTCCCTGCCTGTGAAATCCATAGACAGCAATGAAAGTGCTGGGAGACAGCACTAAAAGATTAAATTGTATGCCCAAGTGCAACAGCATAGCCTTTTAGCAGGTGTTTAGTGAAAAATTAATTCCTTGAAATTCCAAGGGAGAAGCCTGAGGGTTTATGAATAGTGTGACCAGTCTTACAATCAAGACTTTGGATGGATATAAAAACTGATTCTGTATTCTTTACAAAATCTCTGTAAAATAAATATATAATGAGAAAGCTACTTAATTGTGGACACAACAGTGACAAATCCAGTGGAACCTTGCACCCCCATAAATCCTATAGTTACTCCTGTCCTATATTCTTAGGTTCATGCATGCAGTAGAGACTGTGGGGTTTTGTGTAGATTTTTTGTTGTTTTGGGTTGGGCTTGGGGAGGTTGGTTTGTTTGTTGTTGTTGTTGGGGGGGGTTGTTTGGTTTTTTATTTGTTTTAATGGGACTTTATTTCGGTTGGTGAGGTAGGGAAGGAACAGGCAGAGAGGAACAGGAATAAAATAGATGAGCATTCTGCAGCCCACAGCTCCAGAAGTCTGCTGGTGCTCAGCATGGAAGCAGGGTGGAGCTACTCCCAGAAAGTCCTGTTACTTCACACAATTGCACTTGTTTAAGGATTTACTTGTGTTGTTTTAAAATGAGAGAAAGTGGCCCTTAGTGTTCCAGCCACAACATTGTTACTTCTTGTATTACTCTTATTCTTGTGTGTTAAGCCTCCTAATGTGAAGCCAAGAGTAGTTTACACCAACCAACTTTTCATTAACTGTGGTAGTAATTGATTTACAGGGGGTTGTAGCTGTTTATTTTTAATTAATTTACAACAATGGAAATCTTGTTTTCTCTTAAAAGCAAAAAGGAAAAAAAAAACCTACAAAACTTCTTGCATGACTGTCTGGCACCATACAAGACATTGTGTTTGAATGCAATTAGAAAATAACAGTAATGGAAAGTCAGTCATTTCCAGGCAATGTGCAATTGATTTTCCTCCAATCAGAATAGGGAATGAGATTCTCTTGGTTTATTATTACATTATTTATGAGGTCATATTAAAACTAATCATTATT
>VYZP01055698.1:42500-49847 GCA_013400635.1 Hypocryptadius cinnamomeus
CAAAGAAAGAATCCAATTGCAGGCAGACATTCCTTAGTACAGTGTTTATGCAGCTGTACTTGTGATTAAATTACACCAGCCCTGGCCCACATGTAGCCACAGATCCTATTAGTTTGAGTACAAAGCACCTTGTAAGAGTATGAGAACTCTCCTTGTGATGTTTTTTGGCCTCTTGGCCACTGTATCGAGCAAGCATCAAAAGTCATGCATGTGCTTAAAGGTCTCTGGAGGAGGAGCGGTGGGACAGAGCAGTGCCGCTCACACGGCACGAGGAACTTTGACAGCCTACCAGGAGGGATTGTGGGATTGCTGCTGTCAGCAGTTCCAACAGTGCAAACAGTATGAAGAAGCTTCCACAGGGATTGAATTACTGAAGACTTCTGCTCCGTGTTTTTTGGTATAATTGAGAGCACAGAGGGAGCTTGATTTCTCTGTCTTATGATTTGAAGGTGAAGACAAGAGCCTGCAGGGCTCTGTCAGAGTTATGGGCATGCTCAACACAGACTTCAAAAAATCTAATTCCCATAAAACCTTACAAGGCTGAATTGCTTACCTGAATATAAAAGATTTACTTTCACTGAATCATTTAACACACAACCATATTAATTGCATTCTGAGATGGAAAAAATGATAATGGAATAAATCATAATGTGGAAATATCTTAACACTAGAATTTGCTTACATATTTTAATACAGTGCAAGGATTTTGTGCAAAATACAGGAAAATATATATTCTCTTTAACATGTGTATACATTGTGACTATCCTCACAATAGCCCTTGGAAAGCTGTATTAACAAATTCCCACAGTAGCACCAGAACGAGAGGAGATGGGGCCACGTCTTTATGTACGTTAAGCGCTGTACATATTTTAATCACATTAATTTAAAGCAGGGAGAGTGGGGGTTAGAGATGTTTTAACTAATCTTTTAACACCCAATTTGGCCTGATCTATGACCAGAGTGTTTTGAGCCAGGAGTAGCATTCAGTTGTCCCCAAGTGTGAGAGTGGGAGAGAGGGAGAGACCCAGGTTTCGAGACTTACATGCCTGACGGCATTTCCATCTCCCCGCTCCTTTTGTAAGCACACCTTGACCTGAATGTTTCCCTTTTATGAGGAGAAGTGAAGCACAACAGGTATGTTTTCTCCCAGATGTGAAGAAATCCTCCTGGGGTGTGTCCTGGAACAAAGGAGATGAACCTAACCCACCCCAGCTCGTTTCTGAATTAGGCTGATGCGATACTAGAGACAGATCAGTGCTGATCTCCCTTCACTCCCCCTCCCTCCCCAGTCTTTGTTGTGTGCTACCAAGTAAATATGCAACCAAACTCAATGTAAATCATAACCCGCATGGAGCCACAGCTTGCCATCCAGACCCAGAATCCTACAGAGGTTTGTGAGGTGGAAAGACTGTGTCTTTCACACAAAGCAATGGCTATGCTCACTCCCATCCTTCTTTTACTTTCTGCTTAACCCTTTAGGCTGTGGCTGATGCCCTTCTTAACATCCTCTACCCGAGCAGTTCTCTCCTTTTTCATTTTTCCTTTTCTCTCTTTCTTTTTTTTTCCCCTTAAGTCTGACCTCAACATCTGAAACCAAATAAGCACACTGCAAGTGGAATGAAAGCTGCAAATGCATTTGCTCATTTAACCCATGTCCTTAATATTAACTATTGAAGTTTCAGATACAAAGGAATTGTTACAATGAGCATAACGCTGATAACATTTTGAAGAAATAGATGAATACAACTGGGAAACAGGGCAAGGTATTTTTCTGTGAGAAAATGGGAGCAAATATTGTATGCTGTTCAGCCCCACATGATTTTTCATTCCTGCCCTCCTGCTCAATCTTGGCACAACCCTGTAGAATATATGCACTGTCGGGTACACCAGTGAGGGTCTCCTCCCTGCCCATCTTTTGGGGGAGAAAGGGACTCTGCTGGGCTGCTGAAAAATAAGATAACTTTTCCCACTCCTCTTCAAGGACAAACCATGCCTCAGTTTCTGATGGGTTCCCCAGATTCAGAGATGTGGCAGAAATACCTCATGACCCTTCCGTGATGGGCACGTCTCCACCCTTAGCCTTCTTTCGGACTCCGTTTGTACTTATCTCCAGAACTCTAGGTTAAAGATATCGTTACCTATCGCTGACAAATGGACACTATGTGGATGGTATTACCCCGGGCACTCTGTTCCAAATGCATTGTGTCTAACAACAAAACCCCCCGTGAAACTCATAAAATTACCAATTTCACAGTTGACTTTCTTCCTGCTCTGCTCTGCAGCCTTCATACTCCTGGCCTGTCTCCACACACTGCAGGAGATGATGTCGGACCAAACCAGCAATGCTGCATTAAAAAGGTTCTTGATATAAACAAGATCTATCTTGGTACTGATTAAAATGTCTGCAGATTTTGCCTTATCTGGATAAATCTTTCTGATATGCATCATCTGCCATTATGCAGTAACAATAACCATGGTGTCCAGAGAGGGGGTTTACAGGAGCTGATTTTTGATTCCACCCCTGTACACTGCACACTCATGTACACAAAGTGTGGTATTGCCTTGCACGGGTTACATGTGAAGAATTACATCAATGTCCATACTGGGGTTTGGCCTTTCCTGCTCTTTGGCATAGTTGGAGGTGTAAACAGCATTACTGGCTGCTGCACTTCTCACCTGGAATCTCAGCATGTTGCAAAAAAATGAATTAAATCTCACAACAGGGCCCCGAGGACTCTTATTTAACAAAAGGGTCTGCGAGAGCATGAAGAAGAAAGGCCTTTCCACATAGGGATGTTGCTGCAAAAGATTGGAGGGCGTAAATTTGCAGGGTGCTAAATATGATTTTACCCTGTCTTTCCCTGTGGATGCTCCTAGAGCACAGGGATGTGTGGCAAGGTAGAGAGCTAATGGGCACCAACTGCCTGCTAAGGGCATCCAAAGAGGGAGTTGTTGTATTGGGAAGTTGCAGCCTGGATACTTGACTGGTAGTTTCCCTGTGGTGACAAACCCAAAATGATCTAAGCAAATCACACAGTGAATCATCCAGGCCAGTTTAGAGTCTAGAATTTGGGTTTCCTGATTCTGTTTTCTGTTTCCTGGATCATCTTCCTTTCCAGAGTAGTTGAGGGCTTTTGCTGTCTCCTTTATTATTAGTTTTTGTATCTTTCCTGTCTACCAGGCTTGCCCTGGGATATTGAGCTTTTTGCAACTGGCTGTTACTCTGATGATGCATTGTATTACATCTGCCCAGTGTATTTTTTTTTGTGTCCAATTTTTAAGGAAGATAAGCAGAAGTGTCCAACCATACTATTCTCCTTAGATAACAGTCTTGGGTGGCTTTTCTACAGGGCAGTTTAAATGTCACAGGTGGCTTCACTGTGAGTTCTCCTGTTTTTTACCAATCTTTTTACAGACTACTTCATTGAGGATGTGTCTAGTCTACTAAACTTTCTTTCCCTTTTAGGATTAAAGGTTCTCTCTTCCCACAGGATGCCCACAGTTCCATTTTTGCCCCTGTGTAGGCTTCCCTTACCCTGCCTTTCCCTGCCTGTCTCTGTCCTCAACATCCACCTTTCCAGTGCCACCCACTGTCTTTCAAAATAATTTTATATTTCAAGTGGGTGTCCTTCCTACAAATTCCTCCCCCTTTTCTAGCTTTGCTCTCATTATTCTCAACATGGTCTTCAGTGAAATCTTTACTTGTTCATCTAATTCAGAGAGTAAGCTCCACAGTATAGAGAACTTGGTATTGAAGTACTGGTAAAACACAAGCCATCAGTAATCATGTGGTGGCTGGCACTGACTTCCACTGCAACTAGACAGGAACAAGAGTTAGCAAGTGAATAGTTGTTCCCCTTACACAGTATCTGGCCATAAGGAATGCATCAGGCACTAAGCATAACAGAGTGCAGGCCCTGAGCAGCATTATCACAGGTCCCCAGTAAGCTAGGTGCTTGTAGATTTTGTGAAAGAATCCAACAGTCTTTAGCCATTTTTCACAAATTACTTTGCTGGTACCGCAAATACTGTGAAAATCTTGAGCAATGCCACATTTCATGTCAAACCCACCTCTTTCTTCCATTGCTCTGGCCATTCCACAGCACACAAAGAACTGCCTATTGCTCTCTGCTCTGCACCCATAAATAACAGAAATTGCCATATTTTTATAAATTTGGAATTAACATGAGCTGTTATGTAGCAGTTTCCCCAAAAGTGACTTTTACTCCACCTGAATGTCCTGTTTAATGGCCCTATAACTTGCCTAAAATGTTTCCAGGGCTGTCTTCAAGAAACTAGGTGGCATGAGGAAATCCCTCACCACTGAAATGGGATTAAGAGCAAAGTGGGTTAAACAACAGAGTACTGACACAGGTTCATTTAGTTACCATCACAAGATCTGGCCACAAATATATTGTGCATTACTCTACCGTGAGTTATCATGGCTCTGACCCCTCTCGGGAGATCCCCATGCCACCACTGTATTAACGACTGCATCTGCTTCAGAATAACCTTATTAGCTTGCCACAGCTGAGCCAGTAATCTCATAGGATTTTTGTCCCAGTCCCTTGTGGGGTGTGATTCTCTTCTCCTTGAATCCAGTTTGATGCCCAAAATTTAATAAGTTTTCCTGGACCCTCTGCTCTCCCTCCCCCTCCCCTTTTATCATCTGCTGTAGGGACCATGAAATCCCCAGTAACCTCCCCAAATGCCATCAATAACTCCTGAAATGCCATGATGTTTGGTGCTTCCTTAGACAAAAAGCTATGTTAATTAGGTAGGAGGAATTTTTTGTCCCTCTTTTTAATCCAGATTTTTGCCTACGCATCTTGTACCAAGCACCTCCAGTAACCAGTGCAAAGCTACAGAACCTTTACACATACCTTTATCTATGTAAATGTTGCCCTCCAGTCTGAAATGCTGGCAGTCTGAAGCCTTTAAGTGGCAAGTGAAATCTATCATGGTGTTCTCATAACATGTGAGCAGCTCTGTGTGTGATGAGGAGGGGGGGTATGGGTTTTTGTGTCTGTGTGTGTGTCTCTCCTTCCCATCTGACTGAACCCTCAGACTGCTATTCCTTGTAATCTGCATCACTTGATCGAGAGGCACAAACGATACTGCACACAGCAAGGTGTCTATATAATCATTAACTCTCTCGCCCTCTGGATAGGACAAATGATATACAAGCCTAAACTCGCCAGGGGTCTTCTTTGGGACTGTGTCCTGCGGGAATCTTCTCCTATGAGTTAATGGAGTATTCCTAAATGGGCTGACTGCTTTCCTTCTGTGTGCCAGTTCTTTCCCAACTTTCCTTTCACAACCTCTGGCATCAAAAGCAAAGATATTGCATTCATAGCATGTGCTTTTTTTCAAGATCCATGCAAGGAATAGCAAAGCCATTAACAAACCCTTTGAATAGAAAAATCTGCTGTAACATGATCTGCAGTAGGCAAACATTTAACCACAACAGTGTTTAGATTATCCTTGCCAGAACAGAATAAACGCCGTTTAATTCTCTCTTGAACAATCCTTGACTTCTTTCTCTTTCCCCTTCTCTCTCTTTTATTTTTACCGTGTTGGCCTATTTCTGGTAGAATTCTCCCACATTATTGTGGGTTACACTTGTTTTGACTGCACAGCTGCCTTCCCATCTGAACTGACTTTTGCTTGCTTGACTTCCAGCTTGTAATATTTGCAGCTTTTGAGGCTGATATTAGGAGGAGAATCTGATAAGTCCATGGGTAAAATGGAAAGGGCACCTGGTGGGGAGTTTGGAGCTGTTCCTAGCCTACTACCTGCTTTGTTACCTTGGATGAGTTATGGTACCCTGGTGGTTATAGTTCCCTATCTGTAAAATGATTACTGTGATATTTAAATTCTGGTTGTAAGGAGCTTTGAGATGCACAGCGGTAAACACTGTCTAAATGCTGTTAAAATTGAACTGGCCTCCTTGGCTCACTGACTAGCCTAAGCTGTTTAGACCAAGGCACTCCAGCTATTGCAGCCTGTCGTTGAGTCCCATCACCCTGAAGAGTGCTCACCATCATTCCAGGGCTGCTCTCCCAAGGGCACCAAGGGAAACACTTGAAGAGTGTCTATAGGAAGTGGTGCTGATGCCCTGCCATCACCACTTCCCTTATGGTCCTTTTCTGTTCCCTTTTCTGTCTCAAAGTCCTGTTTGGCAGGTTTGGGATGGAATACATCTTACCAGCTCTCTGTGACAGGGTATCATCTTCCTTTTCTACAGCTGTCAGGTGTATATTTAATAAGGATGGGAGAACCCTTGAATGTCATCTTGACACTCATAAACTGTGTTTGAGCTAAGAGACTGTGTATTGTTTGGTTCTGGAAAAAACAGTGTTTTGGCAATCAAGCAGGAAAACAGTACAATACGAAATAGAATGTATTTATTTCCTGTTAATAATCATGAAATATGCCTTTTTTCCCATCACTGGAGTGCTTCTCACCCTTGATAATATTCATCCTCTCTTTTTTCTCTGTGTACGCTATCTGTCTCTTGCTGCTTTTTGTTTTTTCTTGACCACTTTATCCAGAATTAATGTATTGCTTCCTTGCTTTGTATTTGCTTGCTTGCTTGCTTTTTCTCACTGGTACAGATACAGGGTTCCCAGGTATTGCTTTAGCTTGTTTTCCAATTCTACTTTCCCTGTTATTTCTTTTGTTTTGTTTCAGTGCTTTTCCTTTTTTTGTTTCTCATTATTCTTCCTTTTCTCATCAATTTTATCTGCCAGTTTTTTCCCTCTTTGCATATTTTCTCCTCTGGTAATCCCATCTTCTTTCCCCAGAATAACCAACCTCTTCCTTTTATTTTTGTCTACCTTTCATTCTCTTGATTACTCTTTCCAAAGGTTGATGAATCTAGCTTGCTCTTGAAATATTTAAATATTTAATAACAGGATGACAGCTATTCCCAAGACACTTGTGTCAGCGGACAGACAAGAACCCCCTACCCTTCCAGTCTCCCAGCAGGCCTTTTATGCACTAACATATACCCAGGAAACAGGATTGCTGAGGGGAAGGAAAGGTTGCAGTTGAAATTAAGTCCCCTTGAGCCATCTCTAATTCCTAGTCGGCTGAATGAAAATATTCAGACATGTAATTCCTTCAGCGCCTTTGTTGCAGGTGATAGTAGAGGCTCTTCCTTTGTGCCTAAGTGCCTCTTTTCTCTTCATGACTGATCTGGCCCCGTTATTAGCACACATGAGAGAGAGCTGAGGCTACTCTGTGCTTCATTCCCTTGAGCTCTTTGACCTCACATAGTAATGGACATTGCAGGGACATCACTGAAAGGGACCTCCCCACCCTCTGCCTGACAAGACCCCCAAA
>VYZP01055703.1:0-21376 GCA_013400635.1 Hypocryptadius cinnamomeus
CAGGACAGACCCAGGGTGGCCACCCTGCAAATGGGGGACCCTGGGGTGGCCACCAGCAGGACAAACCCAGGGTGGCCACCCTGCAAACGGGGGACCCTGGGGTGGCCACCAGCAGGACAGACCCCAGACTGGCCACCCTGCCAATGGGGGAGCCCGGGGTGGCCACTGGCAGGACAGACCCAGAGTGGCCACCCTGCCAACGGGGGAACCCGGGGTGGCTGCTGGAAGGACAGACTCAGAGTGGCCACCCTGCCAATGGGGGAGCCTGGGGTGGCTGCCCACTGCCTGGCACTGCTGTCAGGCACTTTGCTGAGGGGAGCAGGGGCAGCCTGTGGCACAGCCCTGGCTGCTCCCCTGACTGACACCAGCCTCAGCAAACGTCCCAGCACAGCAGGGTTTCATACAGATTTGCACCTGCTGGAGTTCCTGCTGGTAGAAGGTGCCATTCCCCAGGGAGATCTTCCATGAGATGGAGTTTGGGGTGATGTGCTCGTGTCTGGCACTGCTGCTCCTGGCACTGGCATGGGGGAGCAACGAGCTCTTCTGGGCCAGGAGCAGCTTCAGATGGACACTGAGAAGCACAGAGGTGCTAGTGAAGATGCTCCCACCTCAAGGGACACATCTGCACAGGTGCTTCCTGGTCCCTTTCGTGTCAGGACCAAGGTGACAGTGGGCCAAGGCAAAGCAGCTGCAGAGTGCAGGGCTTTGCCTGACAGTGGTGGGTGCTGGGAGTTCCTGGGGATGTCCACGGCTCTGGGCAGTGACCTCCTTCTGAGCACTCCAGTGCATCCTGGCACCTCTGATTTCTGGGTTCTGCTCTCCATCATTGTGTGCTCTGCTTTCCCATTTTTTGGCAGGTTTCTGCCACCACTTCCATCTTTAACAAAAAAGCCCATTTCTGTGCCTGGTGAGTGCTGGCAGGAAGAGCTGGGAACTCTACAGGCATCTGGAGTTTTGTGTAAGAGCAAGATACTGTTCAGGGAACGAAGGGTTCCAGCAGGCAGACTAATGCTCCATACTGAGCCACATTCAGCCAGTGCAGCAATGTGTTTGCCACATTCAGCCAGTGCAGAAATCCCTTCCTGGGGAGACAAGACAATGTGGGCACAAAGGGGCAGCCACAGCTGTGGCTCCACTGTGGAATTCACTCCCTCCCCAGAGCACTTGGCTGGGCTGTTATCACATGTGCTGTATTATTGAATTTCTCCAAAGTCTCCCTTTATCCTTATTAATGCTGTGAAAGTTGTAGCAAGGAGTGATATGATCTAACATTGGATAAAATCACAATTTGTCCTTCTTCTTGGTGTAAATGTAACAGGGCTTAACTGTACAAACAAATAAGCCTAAATAGAAACATTTGTGATGATAAATGGGCAAGGAGAGCGCTCTCTGCAAGGTGAGAGATGACAGTGCCTGTGAACAGAATGGAGAATCTCGCTGCTTCAGGGTCAATCTCAGGCAGCCTCAAGGTCAGCTCTGCCGGCTCTCCCTCCTCCTCCTCTTTCCTGTGGTGATGGCAGACATCCCCACACCTCACTCCCAGCTGCAACAGCTCCTGGGGTGCTGCAGTGAGCACGGCCAGCGTGGTTGGGCTGTGCCGTGTTCTGGGCACCGCTCAGTCCTGGCAGCTGCTTGGCAGGTGCTGGTGGAACTAAGCCCCTCACCATCAGGAGGGCTGAGCCTCACCAGGATTGGGAAGAGCAAGTGCAGGGAGCACTTGTGGAGCGGGGAGCCAGGCAGTGCCCGCTGGCAGAGTGGGCAGCGTGTCCTGGCGAGCTCGGCCGCGGGGCTGACCCCGCGCTCCGTCAGCGTAACGAGCCCCGAGCGGATATTGATAGGACAGGACAAAAGGCCAAGGTGCAGTAAGGACAGCAATCCGCAGGTCTCAGTCCATTTGTTTTTCACACCAAATCCATCACGGTAATGGGTCACCTTTCCGTGGCAGCTCATGATTACCTGCTTACCGGGCAGCACGGCAGGTGGGCGGCTGGCTGGGCCAGCAGGGCTGGGTGTGGGCGCTGCTCCCGCTGCCCGGGATTTATGGCAGGTCAGCGCCGCACGTTTCCCTGATAGATCAAGAGGACTGGAGTTTATTTGGGTCACGGTGACTGGTGGTGTTTGCTGTGACAAAAGACTGATGGGAGAGCTCTGGGGAGCTGCCTGGCACCTGTGGTGTGGGAGGAAGGGGAGCTGGGCTCCCTCTGTTGCCACTGCCCCATGGTCGTCCCTCACTGACCCTCCTGGGGCACCTGCTGCAGGGAAGGTGTGGGGAGTTCTGCCGCAGCATACTCTGCCAAATACCCTCATCCCAGGACTGCAGCCCTCGCTGTCCACCCTCCTGCTCTGCCCGCAGCTCGGGGCACAGTGAACATCTGCCTTTGGGTGTGCTGTGGGAGGCAGGGCTGACCCCCGGGATGTCAGCCCGGCCGCGCCCGCAGCTGCGTCAGGCGCTGCTGAGAGGAAAAATGTTCTTTCTGCAGCGTCCTGCTCACACATGTTCCTGTTTAATATTCATGCACCAAAATGAGACAAGAGCTTAATGAGATCAGCCATGAGTTTCATTTGAACTCCGCCGGCAAAGGAGTCCTAAAAATCGCTCTGCAGTGGATGTGCTAAAAAGTTTAATACTCGCAGGCTGATGACCTCCATGGGGGCCTGGGCGAGGGAGGAGAGGGAGCTGGAAATTAGAGCTTATTAAAAACTGTCCCCCCATGGGCTTCAGTGGAAGTGTGAGCAGGTTCAGGGGGACCATGGGGAAGGCACAGGCTGCTCTGCAGGTTCCCAGGCTCTCCTTTCTGGTGCATGCTATCAGGGAACACACGGACAGCAGCTAAACAATGCTCATTATTTCCATGCATAGGAAATCCCAGCCTCAGAAGACAGAGCTGAATCTCCCAACATCTTAAGGGATAGAAGCCATCTGTGATAAGGAGGGTTGCCTTTCAAAGATAAGGAAAAAAAATTGAAACATATTATACATAAATGGCTTCAGGCAATGAATCATCCTGCAGCGTTCTCGCCGTTGGATTGTGGTCATCACAAAGAAAATAGTAATAATGATAGTGAGAATAATTAATACTGTGGGTGCTTTGTGCTGCTGCTGGCTGAAGGGCCCTCAGCCAGATCCCAGACACTAGGCCAGGAACAGTAAACATACATTTATGGTAATTTTATTTGAACTCTTGAGAATACGTCCCACACCACTATGATTTGATGGCTTATTAAACCCTGCAGGGTACCTTCTCAGGATGGGAGTGCTAGGAGCAGTCGGAGGGAGAGAGAGAGCCATCAGCAGGGACCAGCATCATTTCCCTCCTAATTAAAAGTCAAAATGTCATCTAGGTTTTTGTATTGTAATTGCAATGGTCATTGCAAAGACACCATGAAATCTGACTGCATTAGCACTTCTTTGGGGGGAGGTCTGCTGGATGAAGATGTATTGAAGGCTTCGTTCTGGCATCCTTCTTGTACAAGTCCAGGCTTTAAGTGCAGTAAATGAGCCCCCCGCCAAGAGCTCACCTCACCTCTGGGAACACCCTCCCCCAACTATATCAGGGGACTTGAATGGAAGAAAAAAATCATACATTCCAACCCTAAATGATACCAGTAAGTTTGTGCAAGCTTATGTAAATCACACAAAAAGTGACAAGTTTTCCTATTAAAAGATAATTGTAATCAGGGTGCTGGACGTGCGGTGCACTGATGATTGGAGATAGACGGGCAGCGTGAAAAGATGGATCGTTTTAATTTGCACCAATTAAATTGAAGTTCATGGGATCATCTTCTTCAATCTTCATGAATACTTTATTTTCTGGCTGCTATGGAGCTATTAAAAAGAATGATTGAGCCAAGAGCTAGGCATAGTATATTTTATGAAATATCACCTTTAAAGAATTTGAGTGCGCCATTTTCATAATGAGTTTTCTAGTACCTAATACCCTTCTATATTACTACATTTTTAAAGTGGATTGATCTGGAAAGTGCAGAAAGTGCAGGTAATGATACATTTTGCTAGGATAAGGTGGCTGATAATGTATCATGTTACTGCTCTGAGAATAATAGATTGCCTTGTGTTTGAGATGTGGCATTCTTATTTTGGTGCTTGCCTTGTGCAGACAAGGGGAGTCCTCTCTGTCTCTGGAAAAAAATGTTTAATTGTTTGTGCAATTTCCTTCTTGTTTCTTCTTTGTCTTTTCTGTATAGTTGGTGACCTCAGAAACAGATTTCTGAGGTTTGAGGGAGGCTGTTCTCAGGTATGCATTTGTCTTGATGGATGTTGTTAGAACAGAACAGCATGTAGGAGACAACACACTATGGGAGATAAAGAAATACACAACCCTATATTATTTACCAGTGCCTCACATTCTCTTCCCAAGAGAAATGAGTGATGATAGCTTCAAAGGGATAAGTCAATGAGAAGGGTGGTCATCTCTCACTCACAACTGCCAAAAGGACCCCAAGTCTCACTATTTCATGCACAGACAAATCAAAACCTTAATGGGAAATGGGAGATGCTCAGCTGTGTGCCAGATTGGAGCCTGGCCCGTGGCTCTCAGCCAGCTTTTGTGACTGTGAAGCTGAGGAATCCCTCCTGAGCAGCCCCTGGCCCCATGGCTGTGCTGCCCTTGGCTGGAGCTGGAGCTGCCCATGGCTCCAGGCACTAATGCCTGCCTGGGAAAACTGGCCAGAAACTCTTGGGCACAGGGAAAGCCCAGAGTATGTGTAGAGTGATTGCTCTTGTACAGGTGAAGAAGTCACTTCGAAGGTACACTGAGCCAAGTGTGAACAAATCCACAGGAGCCCATGGCCCCTCCAACGCCTGCAGGACCAGCTGTGGGGCTCCAGTTCCCGAAGGAAGCACGAGGTGCCACCGTGGAAGGAGTGGCTGTTGGGCCAGCAGGGAGGGACAGCCCAGCCAGGGCACAGCAGGGTGATGAGGGCTCCCTGCCAGTCTGGGGCTGCTCGTACCTGCTGCTCCCAGCTCCCAGGGTACAGCCCCAGCTCTGCGAGGCACAGCAACACCATGCCGTCTCTCTCTACATAGGCTTAAGCAACAGCAATCATAATTAACCCTGCTAATTAATCAGGGCATAACATATTAATTGCTAGCACACGAGGCTCCAATTGAGCAGGTGCTGTGTGGGTCTCTAATAGGATAATGAAGTGACGAGCGGTGCCACGTGCAGCAGAGTGAGCATCGCTGGGGGAGACGGGCTTGGCAAGCCCTGCACTCAGCCACACTCCTGCCCTCGGTGCCAGTGCACACAGGCCACTGGCATTTGGGCCACAGGTGGGCATTTGGGCCACAGGGAGGTGGGAAGGTGTGGCCGGGAGGAGCACGGTGGCTGCCCGCTCTGCACAGGGCACTGTGGGCACCCAGGGGTGGCTCTGGGCAGGGTGAAGCCAGGGCCACCCTCTCCCCTCGTGCTGCTCCGGGCTCAGCTCCTCGCTCCCGGGCCCCTCACGCTCACACCTTGCACTGAAGCCCCTCATCCTCCCACGGCAGTGGTGTGAGGTGCAGGGATGGGGCTCCTGCCCCTGCCCCCTCCGAGGGCAGCCCTGCCTCTGCCCCGAGCCCTGCAGCCTTTGTGATGCTTCTGCTCTGCACACACACAGGCTTGGCCTCCATCCTGCTTTTGGTTTTCTCTGCATTTTGTTCCTCGTGAATCCAGGTATGGCCGTGCTTTAGCACCGGCTGACTGAGCAGCTCTTTATAAATTTAATCTTTGTCTGGACTTGGCAGCACAGTGCAGTGCAGCTCCAGCCTGGATGCAGAGCTACAGCAGCAAGAATAAGGTCTGCTGGCTCTGGTGGGGACCGTCCCAGTGCCACTCATGGCAGATGAGGAGCTGTTTGAGTGACCAGGGGCCTCCTCAGCAGAGGGAGGGCGTGCAGGCTGTCCTGTCCCCTCATCAGGACCAGCGAGGTGAGCCAGGAGCCACCCTCAGCTCCCTTGACCTGCACATCCCTAATATTAAACCATTTCATTTAGGGCAAGAGCTTTCACTGGGATTGCACAGGACCCTCTGCGATCTGCTTCACCGTTGTTTAGCCTAATTGTCCTAGAATTGGCAATAGATTAAAAGAAAATAATTATCCCTAATTATGTCAATTAAATGGCTAATTCATTAACGAGCTTAACATCCTTTACTTGGACCATCTCTGCTAGGCAAGATTGTGCTTCCAAGAGGAGATGCCAGGCGCTTGCTGCATCCTGTGTTGCTGCACTTGCAGCGTGTTTAGCATGAGCTGCAGGAACAAAACCCCCTCATTATTCAGATGACAGAACAAAACTATAAATAGTGGATCGCAATTAAAATCAGAACAATTACTTTTTATCCATTATGCTGCCTTTTGCACAATAGCAGCCTATAAAAGGAAAAAGCACCGTCCTTTTAGATCTCTCTCTCTCTCCCTCTCTCTCTCCCCTTATCCAGAACTGTAGCTGGCTTGCTAATTAGGAGGCTTTTGAATTAGATTATTTGCATGTCTGAACAGGGCTAGGGTATTAAACATCCCTGAGGACATACTATAATAACCTCTTCAGTGGCTTTTAGGATCCCTAAGGAACCGGGAACTCTGAAAAAACCTCCAAAAGGAGGGAAAGTGCATAACGATTTCATCCAATTAGGTATGGATTAGTCGGCTTGGTGTCTTTGAATCCTGCTCGCCGGGAGAAGGTGTTCTCCTCCAGGAACATTTGACAAAATCATCAGGGAAATTATAATGCAGTACCTAAATGAAATCGCAATACCTTAGTTTCTCCTCCAAGAAAAAATAAACTACAAAATCAATACAGTGGTGTATAAAGCAAAAAGAAATGCACCAGTCACTTTATTGCCTGGCTGCGAGCACAGCCCTGTGTTTATAGCATCCATGAGCGACAGTCAAAGTCAGGCTCCAAAGGACAAAGCTGCTGCTGCTGGGATTGGCTACAGCTGATTTTAATTTTTAAATACCACTGGTATTATCCTCTTCCTAAAGGCTTTCTACACTCTTCCAGTTTTAAGAAATCACCAGCCCATCTATATTTAACAAGACAATGAAGCTGCCCGAGCTCTCCAAGTGCAGCAGTGGTCTGCACTGCCAGGCACTGGGGTGGGACTGGGCAAACTGGGCCTGTGCTGGGCAGCTGCTGCCTCCAAAGGGCTGCGAGTCCTGGGCTCCCCCTGACCCCCACAGCTCCCACCCCACGGCCAGACCTGCCCCACGGTAGGGGCACTGGGGGCGATGGCAAGTGGACCAAGGCACGAGGAAGGAGGAGAGGGAGGAACGGGGTTTGCATTGATTTTCCTCCTTTTACCTTTTTATTTTTTTTTAAAGTGCTGAGATCTGATTTGGAGGCAGTGGAACTCGAGCTTCATGAGAAGTATGATTATTATAAACTGCCTGTGGAGGTGAGCCATGCTTATAAGACTGCACCTGCAGGGACCACTCAGTGTCACCTCTCCACACTGCATCCCACTGCCTGGATTGGAAACCTAGTATTGCTGTCTAATTGGAATGGATTTCCAGAACAGCAATAAGAGAAACTATCTAGAAAACTGAACATGCAGCATTAAGCTTTATAGATCCTAAAACGCTTGGATAAAATTGCCCATGCTGCTGCTGTGCAGTTAGGGCTTGGGTTTGCACACCTGGAGCCACAGGGTTCAAGCATCACTGCCACAGCCTCCCCTTCCCCAGAGCCATCCCTCAGGCACAGGGAGTGGGTTTCTGACTGCCAGGCATACAGAGGTCCCTCCCATCTTTGGACCACCAGTGTTTAGCTGAGAGCTCTCGTGGTCTCTCTGTGAGGAGCACCCCTCCATTTCATGTGAAAACCTCATTCCTTGTATTTTGAATTTTCACCTTTGAACTCCCACCGGTGTGCCCTGCTCCTGTGCTGGGGAGGGCAGTGAGGGCAGCTCCTGGTTTTGCCTGTCCTAATCACACCACCATCGTTTCACACTCTTCTGACCAAGCTCCAAGACCCTGGGTCATTTCCCCCTTTGCTCTCAGCTCAGCCCATCCCACAGTACCTTCAGAGCCACCTGCTGCACGCCAGTGCTTCCACTGCATCTTCAGGAGCTCCACCAGCTAGTTTAATATTTTCTCTTCTCATTCCCATCCTCTGAGCCCCAGACATCTCATTTGCCATTTGGCTTTGAACACAGGCTGTTCAAGGTCTCTGCAGTGACCAGCTCTCCAGATTGGTCAGTTGCATGCTGGGGAAGTTCTGGGGTTTAGGGCATTCATATTTATCAACACCAGCCTTCATTAACTACCACTCATCCTTCTGCCTCAGCCAAATTTATCAGAATTTCTTTCATCTTTTCTGAATTTAACTAATCTATACTCCTGCTTCCTTTTCCAGGTCAGTAATTAATGTATTAATGCCATTAGATGGAGTGTGTAACCATGTAGCACACTGCTAGTGACCCTTTACATTGACTGTCTCCCACTTTTGTTTCCTTCCTCTTAGTCCATCTTATTGATTCATAATGTTACTGTGTCTCTTACCCCCATTTTTGTCTTGTTTCCTAAGAAATCCTGTGGGAAGACCTCATTAAAAGCCTTTTGAAAGTCTAAAAATACGTCAAGATATTCTCTTTTATCCATTTATATAGTGGTAGGTTCAAAGTATTCTAACAGATTAATGAGACATGATTTTCCACAGCAGAAACTGTGTTGATTGGATGTGATCTTCAAGGTATTTTATCATTCTATATTTAATAAATGTTTAAACCATTTTGCCAGGTACCTGTGTGAAGCTGAATAGTGTCTAATATCCTGGATCACACTTAGAGTCTTTTAAAAATGTATAATATACAGATAAAACCCCTCTGCTTTTCTTCCAGTAAGGGAAAACATTGCAAATATTGCTGCTGTGTTTGTGTATTTCCTTAAATGCTGTGAGTATCTCCAAATGTGGCCTTTTATTCCCTCTCAAACCAGCTCTAGGATGAGACACAATGGGTATGTGAATAAACTGTACATTTGTGTTCTCATCCATCCACACAGGCTGCATCCCAGCTGGATCCCACACCACGGCCAGGCTGCAGCAGAGAGCATCCACAGGTGACCTGCTCTTCCCACCAGACTCGGTTCAGGTCCTCTCTGCACAGCCACCATTTCAACTTCGGTGCTTCCCAATTCCTTGGAGTTCGTCCATTTTACCAAGAGTTTTTATAAGGAATCTCTAGCACTCCCCCTATTATTATTTCACTCTACAGATTAGCTTGTCAAAATTTGAAGATTGAAACTATAAACCAGTTTTTTCTTCTCTGTTGGAGAACAGTTAATTTCTTTAGAATGAATGGACTCTTAATTGCAACCCACTGCTCATTAGAAAACAAATTACTGGGAAATTATTTGTCCTTTCTGTTGCTTATGTCTCTGCTTTACAAAACCAGGAACCTCTCACACAGCTCCCTGCAGGCTTGGTCCTTCCCAGCACAGGCACGGGGACAATGCTTGGTGGCCTGTCCTGCCAGCACTGTGCTGGCAGAGGTGACTCTGCTGGGACATCTGTACCAGCCCTGGGGCAGGCTGTGGCCATCGTCTGGAGATGATGCTGTGCTCCTGCTCCAGGCAAAGGGAGAAGCTGAGGTGATTCCCAAGGAACTTTTGAGCTGGGATAATTTTGAGAGAATCCCAAAGAGCAGCTCCAGTGTGCTCTCCCTGCACTGCCTTCCCCGTGCACCACAAAGTGCTAATTCCTGCATTTGTCCCAATTCTGTTTTCAGCTGCAGAAACAGCCAAGAACTAATAAATCAACAGACTCCATCTACAGCCAGAGCACATCGTGAAAATGAGGTGTCAGAGCCTGCGTGTGCTGTGTACCCCCAAGCTCAGAACACCCCAGGACCGCCCCAAAATGTTGACATAAATGGAATCCAAGACAGGTCTGTTAAATGGGTAAGCAGGAGATTAAAAAAGGGAAGAAGAATGAAAGTTCCCTGCAGCCTAATCACATCTCGTAGGGAAAATCCTGCACCAACCCAGCCGTGAAGCCGGCACAAATCGATGTGGCCCAGGGGATCAACATTTTACATATATATATAAAAAATTGTAAACATCTTTTATGTATGCAATGTAATAACTACACTCAGCATCATGGGCTCTAAAAGCAAATGTTATGGGCAGTTGTATTGCAATAAAGTGGTTAAATGGGAAAGCTTTGAAGGGCTGATAATTTGTACTCTTTTCTTCACAGAACCAACTTATTCTTGTCCAAGGATGACAAATTCAAACACTCTTCTATAGGAAGAAGTTTTCTATTTATCAGGAATTTTCCCCACGCTCTTTCCATTTCCTGCACTTTTCAAGTTCAAAAAGAAGTTGGTCACAGCCCTGATAATGAAAATGAGGTGTAGATGTAGGCCAGGCAACAAAACCCTCCCAGTCTGGGGGCCCAGAGCCTGCAGGGACAGAGCGTGGGTCCATCAGTGGGATGTCAGGGACAGGAGTGCCTGGTGTGTCCATCCCAGCTACTGAGCAGCTGCACCTGAAGCCTTCCCCAGCCTGGCTTGGGGTGCTGTTGTATTTCTGCAGCTGATTCTCACACAGAAAGTAAGTGCTGCTGCTGAAATGGCCCCCAAAACCATCAGACTTGACTCTGCAAGTCTGGTAGCTGTAAAATACCGTCGCAAAAATATAAATGAATATTTAAAAAATTTATTAACCAATAAAATTAACAATCAAATATTATTTCTGAGTCACAAATAAAGCCCGTGATGCAGGTTTGCACCGTGCCACGCTAATTAAGCACTGTGGGAGAATTCCCCAGGGCCGTGTCACCGCTCCTTCCAGACTGAAAATCAAAGCGAAGCTCTGGGCCTGCTGCACTAAATGGACAGTAAATAACACATTCTCTGCCTTTAATTATTTAACAAGCACAGCAGTAACCCAGGATGATGTAAAATATGGACCAAAATACTGTATGGGAATGCAGCCCTGTTGCAGGTGTGTTTGTTGCAGTGGAGACACAAGTTCTCACTTTGTTCAAGGGGGCAGCAGCTCTGTCCTGGCTGTGTGCTCTTAAACCAGCAGCTCTGCCCAATCCTTCCCTGACTGTCAGCCTGTACAGGGGGAAGTTACTGCTCAGCACTGAGCATGCTTCATGTCTAAAACCCACAGCTGGGATGAATTGGAAAGAAAAGCTTCCCAATATAACAGAGTTTAGAAATGTTTATTAACAGTTTGATAATACTGTATGTGGAGGCTTCACGTTACTCCAATGACTCCTTAGCTGGGAGCAGAATGATTTCACCCCTTTTGCATTTAATCCCTTGCATTTATCTTGCCTGAGTGTCTCCACTGGATATTGTTTACTCTTTGGATTAGTAAACTCAGAATTAATTCCACTGTTTATTGCTGAAAGTGGCAGTAAATTCAGCATCAGGGAGAGCCAGGAATCTGCTTAGCTGTGCTGCATGACCCTTTCATGGGCAATAAAAACACCTCCCTGCATGGAGGGACAGAGCAGTTGGAGGCAGACCCCATGTCATTAGAGTATGGCATGTACAGGAGCCTGTGCTCAGCCCTTCTTTTCATTAGGAATTAGAGATACTGTAGGAATTTTGGTGTCTCTCAAGGGAAAATGAAATGAAAGGATAAAGAAAGCCCTGCCTGCAAGCCAGCCTGTCCTGATGTCCCAGCCTGCCCCAGTGTCCCATTCTGCAGCAGCAAGGAGCAGGGGCCAAAACCAACCTTCAGCACAACCTGGGGCTCGTTTTGCTGTGGAATGCTGGTGCTTCAGGCAGGGAGGAGGCAGTGAGGGTTAAAGCACGGTGCCTGCCTGCTCCCCAGTTCCCTGCCTGGCTGTTTTTTTCCTGCTATTAAATCAGCAAAGAGGAATGTGGGGCCAGGAGCTGAGCGGGGGTGGTTGGAAAGGTTACCTAAGTGAACCACGCAATTTTTTTCCCTCAACTTTGTTCCATCTTAAGGTAAAAGGTTCATGCAGAGGGCTATAAATTCCTGTCACATTTTGTTGTAATCTCTCTATGGTTTTATTACTTAAAATGCTGCACTCTCGAGACGGGGAATTTTCCAGGGGTTTGAGGCTGACACGGAGCCACATTTATATTGTGCTGAAGCTCCTCTGGAGTCTCCTTGAGACATGTGGCCGGCAAGCCCGGCATGAAGGCCTTATCAGTCACTCCACCATGGAGTCAGCCCATGAATTATACGGGGAATGGAGGTGGCTCTGCGAGAGCGGGATTGCGGGCCGCCGGGTGACAATAAACATGTCCCGGGAATGTGTCCTCCATCACTCAAGTTCAGATAGCAGATCTGGACCTTAACTACAGCTCCCCATCTCTAAATCTCCCTGTGACCTGAGCAGGAGATGGAGGTGAGTCTCAAGGATATCTGTCTGCAGGGGACTCGCAGGGGGAGTTTAGAAGCGGCGTGAGCCGCAGACAGCACCGCTCCCAGCGCCGCTCCCAGCACGGCTCCCAGCACGGCCACACGGAGCAGACCAGGGCTCTGGCCACCAAATGGAGCCAGGGCTAGTGGGACACAGCATGGGAGCCCTGCAAAACCTTCCAGTGCTGGCAGAAGGTGTGAAGCATCTCCTCATGGCTTTTGCCTCCATGAAAACGAGTGGAAGGTGGTGGGGGTCGCACAGGTGAGGATCCGCTGGCAAGGGGCTCCCTGTGCTTGGAGGCTGCAGCACCCACATGAGCAGCACCTGGATGAGCAGCACAGGGTTCTTCTGCAGCTCAAGGATATCCCAGAGGGAATTCTTCTTCCTCCTGAGCTCTCTGTGCAAAGCCTGAGGATGAATGCCCTGCAGTGTCCCAGTGCTCATCTCTGCACGAAAACCACACCAGAGCATGAGCCATGGTGGCACCCAGCCCTTGGGCAGTGGCAGAGACCGAGTGGCTCCCAAAGAGGGGGGAAATAAATCAATTAATCCTGTTCCTAAATTAAAATAATAAGAAGAAAGAGTCTAAATGCAATGTGTTAATGAAGTAATGAAGGAAAGCGGCATGCTCAGTGCCACAGCTAAATACAGCCATTAAAACCCATAACCTCTGTAAAATTTGTGATAAAATTACAATTTAATTTTATAAAGATAATTTATTAGCTAATACCTCATTGCACATGTTAATAGCTTGTGCTTAAATAATAGTAATCTTGATTGCTCTGTGGTCATTAAACTTTTTTTTTTACATACTGTTTAACTGACCGTTTTGTATGTGGTTTGAGGAGAAAAAAGTAATTATTGAAGTCTTAAGCACTGAGTTAATTTCTAATGAAAGGATAATTTTATTCCAATGATTTTACATTTAATTAACTAAAGCTGCATGTAATGTGGGGTTCTAAGGCAGTGCTGATTCATTTGTGCACTGGACAAAAGGAAGGGGTGGCTGAGCCCCCAGCCCTGGCAGGGGCAGAGGATGAGCTGGGAGCACCTGCAGTGGGAAGGAGGGAATGGAGCAACCCCACAAAGTGAGACTGAGAAATTGTACATCTTTTTGTGCTGTGCTGAAATGGAGGTTGGACCTGAGCTGGGAAGGGATGTGGTCATGGTTTTGGGCTCTGTGAAGTGGATGTTATTGTCACGCTGAGGATTTCTGTGCCATAGGAATTATAAGACAAGAATGAGAGGAGGTGGGATGGTGAGAGTGATATTGCAGTTTGGAAAAAGCTGGAAAGCTGGAAAAAGAGAAAAAATTGATTATGGGAATGAATGAAGAAAACCAGACAGGAAATCATGCTTTCATCAGTCTGAAAATGTTTGGTTTGATATATTCACTACCTTTCACTTCTGGTTCAGGTCAGCTTTTACATGTAAAAGTTCTCTTTGATATGAAATGCCAGAAAATTCTCCAACAGAAGCACGGAGCTGCAAACAGTCACGATCAAACAGTGGCACTTTTTACATCCCTCCCACCCTGTTCAGTGCACATTTGTTGCCAGCCCAGCTGCTCCAGACATGGGGATGCCGGGCCCAGGGCTCCGCTGGCTGTCCCGCAGCACGGGCACGGGGCGCTCCATCGGTCACCCGCCCCGGCAGGGCAGGCAGGTGTTTCCAGGCTGCAGGGGAAATGCTTGTCAGGGTATTGATAAACACCAGATCTGTGTCAGTGCAGATGCCTTTTTAATGGCGTGTCCTGAGGTGCAGACATTAGGGTTATATCCTCCTGCCTCCCAGCCCTCTGCGCAGCAATCACTCCTCCTCAAGCAGAGCGAGGGCTGCCACCGACCCTGCTTCCCCGCCTTATTAATGCATCTCCCTCTCACTAACACAGACAAGAAAAGACAAATCTGGAGCTCTGTGTGCACAGTAGGGCCGTGGGGTGCTTGGGGGCCTGTGCAGTGCAAAACAAAAGTTCAGATTCTGCTGTCCCCCAGGCACCAGGGAACAGGAACCCAACACCGTGGTTCAACCCAGCCCGGGCTGCTCATCACACATGGGACTGGCACAGGGTCCTCTGCCCTGCAAACCTCCTGATGTTCTCACCTCCTAAGAGGTTAACAGCTTGGGATTTGGGGCTTTGGGGAATATCTCTAAAGTCTTTATTAGCAGAATGAAAGACTATCCGTGAGAAACATCCAATCTGTCTTAAAGAGTTGTTTAAGTTGCTGAGTTTGAAGTCCCTGTGCCGGCAGGGGAGAGCCCTGTGTGGGCACAGACAACAGCAGTCCCAGGACAGAGCTGTGTTTGACTCTCTGGGATGCTCCCCCAATGCAGCTGCTCCTTGGGATCCTCCCCATGCTCGCCCCCTGGAACAGAGGTACCAATTTTGTTTCCTTCTTCCTGAACAGTTGCTGCTGTCCCAGTTGCTGCAGCTCCCAGAGGAAGGTGAGAATTTGTGCTGGGCACAGAAAGAAGCCTCAACAGAGCTCTGAGTGTATTCTGCGTGTCCTGGTACCTCAGATCTCAAGTCCTTTATTCATAGAGAAGCACTCAGGTTTGGAGCACTTGCCCCCTTGTCAAGGAGAAACAAACCCATGCAGCTTAACTGACTGATCCCAACTGGACAGCAGGGTTCAAACTTAAAATATTCATGAGTTAGCCAACAGTACACATTCCCAAAAATATATTAGGTGTAAGAATATTAACCCCAGGAATCACAGGGACATCAGGAACCTTGCCACACTGTGCATCCACTCTGCAAAAGACTGTGATTCTCTAAGAAAAATCTCTCTTAGCCACGGTTTGCAGGATTTAATATTATGCCCATTAGCAGAAGCAAGCACCACCCTTGAAGCACACATGCAAATAGCAGGGGAGAATGGAGGAAGACAATAAAACTGGAAGCAGCCTTTGGAAGTGCAAATAAATAATTGGATTGCAATGTGGAAGTGTTTTCTGGTTTGATGGGCACCTCCTTTCACTGAAAATAAACCAGGCTGAATGGCTCAGTGGGTCTTGCACACCTCTGAATGGACCCAGCTAGCTTGTGCTCTTGGTAGCAGTGGGTATCATGGAGGTACATAAAAACATAGTTTATTGTTAAATTAAGTGTCCTGTTCTTGAAAACAACCCTTAAATTTAACATTCCAAGGCTGCTGCTGTTTATTTGCACTCTCAGAGCACTCTCAGTGCTGTCCACTCAACTACTCGAGAAATACATTGTAATAAAAATAAATGGACAGTTTGGGTTTCTCTAAAATTAAAAGAGGATATACAGCAGCCTTGCACTCCTGCCTTGTACTGAGGTAACCTGTGATAAAGTCACATTGTGTCAGAGATGGCAAATTATGCCTGCTAATTACTTACCGGAATTTCAGATTTGTCCTCACCATAATTAAAAAGGTGTCACTTTATTAGAATAGGGCTGGAATGATGGGGCTTGGAGCAGTGGAAGAGATTTCTGGTTAGAGATAATTACCAGTGATGTATTCCTTTCTCTCAGAGCCGCTTTTGCTGCATTCCCCCATTACTGTGTAATGGATGTGTGGCAGGGCTGCCGGGGTGCAGGGAGCCCTGGCCAAAGGGGCTTCCACTGCCAGCCCAACCCCTGCCCCAGGGCTGGCCCAACACCTCAGTCCTGCTGGTTTCACTGAGCCTCCGTCTGGGATTCAGCGACAGAGGGCACGAGCTGGGGTCGCTCCTGTCCTGGGCTGCCCTCACTGCCCATGGGGTCATTCCAGAATTTCCCTGGCAAGTTCCCAGGCACTGCTCTGCAGTGCCAGCTGCTCCCCAAGGGACAGGGCCCTGCACCCTGCAGACCCCAGCTCCATCACTGGCGAGTGGGGCCAGGAACGTGCCCCGTGTCAGAGGAGGGGCTGGGCTGCCCTGCCCCCCTGGGATCCCCCTGCAGCCCCCCATGAGGGCCCAGCCCCACTGCCTGGCACCAGTTATATGCAGTGTAATACCTTTTGTTGGCAGAAGAGACTTGAACCTGTCGAGGGCAAACTCGAGTCTCTCCCAGGGCCTGGCAAAAGAAAATAGCAGCATTTAACCGCGATGAAAGTCACAGCATAAACAGGGACGCAGGGAGAATAATTGCACGGCTGGAGCGCCCGGCTCCATGTTATCATTACACATTGGATTCCTGGTCTGTAAGTACAGGGATGGCGTGAACCCCCGCAGAAGATGAAGGTTATAAAAGAGGCATTACTGGGAAAGGTCAGCAGGCTATTCAAACACGGAGCAGTCGCAATCCGCAGATTCAATACCGAAAGCTATTTGCAGGGCTGGGAGAGGCAGGAGGAGTGGGAGAGGCAGACACAGCCCGCTTGTTTCAGCCACAGGAAGGTTCCTTGTGCAGCAAACTCACAGCAGACACAGGCAGGATCAGCCCCTCTCCAGCCCTGCTCACCCGTGGATCTCACCAGCAGTGCCCTTTGCCATAGGGGTGCTGGCAGTGCCACTTAGCGCCACACCAAGCTCTTCTGCCATGCCTGGAAATAACCAGGTGGAGCACAAAGAGTGAGACAACTTCTCTGTCATGATACCACTGAGGTCTGGCTGCAGACTGTCATCAATCTGATCTCTACTCCAACCCATCTGGACAGCTAAAACCTCTTTTCCTTTCAGAAGAGACCTCCCTAGGCAGAGCGCAGCACTGCAGCCACAAGCTCCACGTCTGGGGTACCACAACACAACAGATCCTGTGGCTGATGGAGAGCCCCATCAGACTCCACATTTTTATAAAAGATGGTTTGGTTAGCTCTTGAGGCACTGTTGTTATTGCCAAAAGGTTTTGCTCCCCAAGCCTGTGCTGAATATTGTATTACTTTGCTATGCTCAGAAACTAAAATTACAACAATTTAATTTTGAATATGGTGGCATTATTACCATTTGTATTTGCCATTTCATAAGACTTTTCATTTCAACTGCTTTGCTTTCCTGTCAAGAGGAAAAACCTTCAATCTATCGGCTTTTACCAGAGAGGGAACTGTGCTGGAGTGTAATGCAGTATTGTATATTTCTTCTCTAATGCTCTTTTGAACAAAATCATCTATTTCATCAACAGTATATCAGCGGTGACCAAAGACCATTAAATAATGCATCTCACTCAGGAGCAGTGGAGCAGGGAAAGGGCTCTGACCTGTTTTAAACCTTATTACTTTCTTGCATTATGCCCCTCACTGCAATCTTTTTGTTTAAGTGATTTCAGCTGAGGCGTTGCTTCCTGCCTTTAAACACACGGTGGACACGTTATTGCTGAGCTGGTTGGACTCAGCCTCAGCATTTCCCATCCTACACCAAAACCAGCCTCCGCCTGTGAATCTTTGTTAACATCGCCAAATACCCCTGTGTGCATCAGGGGCTGGTGTGAATAACATCCCTCTTTATTTGGATCTCAGGGGCAGTCTCTGCATTTCATTTGGACCCGTGGCTTCACTTCCCAGCAAATGTTTGGTGCTTGCAGTTAGCCACCCCAGGGCTGGTAGAGCAGACAGAGAATTAATCCAGAGTGGAATAGTTTAAGAAGAGAACATTCAGTTGTAACAACCAGAAGAGGTGTGGGGCTGCAAACTGGGATGGAAGGTTTGAAGAGTGGTGTCCCCATGAGCCCCGTGCTGGCAGTGTCGGGAGGACCACGGTGGCACCAGCAGCCTCTGCCTGTGCAGAAGCCAGCCACGGCCACCACGGGCAGCACCTTGTGTTCCATGCTGTCCCCAGGCCAGCCTGTGCTGTGCCCAGGGGACAGAGGACTGGCCCTAGGGCTGCAGAGCGTGGCCATCCCCACGCTGTCCTTGCCCAGCTCTGCCTGTGGGTGTGTGGCCAAGCAGTGGGCTCTGCCTGCTGGGCAGCCCAGCCATGTCTTGGTGGGATGAGAGGGAGCACGGGCACAGCTGCCCTGGGGCAGGGACAGCCGTGGGGCACAGGGACCCAGCTGCTCTCTGCTCGGGGCTGGGCTGGCTGCAGGGCCAGCACCCGGGGCAGCTGTGCCTCTCCCAGCCCTGGTGAAGCACAGTCCCCCACCAGCCGGCGAGGGGGAAGCCTGAGAGACTTACAATTACATTTTCTCACTAGTCTAATGAGGTGAGAGACAGACAGAGGAGAGAGTTCCCTGGGCTAATTTTCCAGCCAGCAGCCTCTGTGTTCCTCCTCTACTGCAAGAGGCAGAGGGAGAAATGACTCTTCCAGATTAGAGGCTCTTGCTGAAGGCATTCCAGAGTACCATATTCCTCTAGGACACTACAGCAAAAAAATGGAGATGACAAACCATTTTGCTACATTCAGCTGGAATGAAGTAACCCACAAACAGAACTGTGTGGTGCTGGGGGTGCACTGATCAGGAGAGAGCACCCGGGGAGAGCAGGGAGTGAAGCCTGGCCTGAATCATTGCACAGGGCTCTACTCAAGCGAGAGAGGGAGCAGGTCAGCACCTGCACAGAGGGAGGAATTAGTGTGAGAGGGAAGGAGCACTGCATTTGTCTCCCCTGCTAGTGAACAATTTGTTATCATGGAAATGTTAGCAATGGAATACTCACTGCCGGGGGGGAGCAGCACTGGGCTGCAGGGGAGAAGTGCTGGAAGGAGAGGGCTCTGCCTCTCTCCCAGGCAAGTTTTGTCCTTCAAACTGGAGAAACTCTGAGAAATCCCTCCTCATACCCACAGGGACCATGGAGGGAGTGCTCCTTTCTTGGGAGCTCTTCTGTCCCCTGTGGTCTTTGCACTGGATTAATGAGTGCTCAGATTTGACTCTTTGGAGGTTCTCTGATAGCTTTGGTAGAGACCAACGCTGTTGTGTGCTCCCCTCACACCCCTGGGCTCAGCACACCAAACACACTTCCAGCATGCCTGAGTGGACCTCAGACACCTGAACTTCCTAATCTTGGTCTAAATCAGCAGGAGGAGTCAATAAAATCCCTCCATCATCGTGACCACATGCAATGTGTTCACACACACATGCATGTGCGTGGGTGAGCAATGTTTCATCAACCAATCCCTGGACAAGACTGGAATTTCCCCATCTGACTGACAAATCCAGCCAGTCTGACCCATCCTTTGCCATCCTCTGAAGTGTTTGGAGCTTGTAGGTGGTCCTGGAATTCGTTTTAGCCTGAAATACACCTTGGTTAAAAGGGTGTGTGCAGAAGTCACCCTTCTTTTGTTTTCAAAAGCAGCTCTTTCTGAAAGCACTGTGCTGCTCAGCTGATGCAAACTAGGAAGAGATCTGTCAAATATCAAATACGAATTTTGTTGCTGAAGCTCTTGGAAAATTGACAGGTAGCATGCAAGCAAACATTAAATCAATAACAGCGAATTTCCCCCGGGAAACTTGTAGTGTTTTCTCATCAAAATCTTTAAATCCTTAAAGAACCCATAAAAGCTTTACACAGTGCGTGTTGGTTAATCTGGTTACCTCTGCATGGCTCGGTGCTGCTGATCAGCACGGCCAGCTAATACCCAGTGCTGATCACCCAGCAGTGTGTGTAATACCCAGCGCCCCGGCGCTGATGTATTGTAGCTTTGTTAGTCACTGTGGCTCCTTGGTAAATTCATTTGGAGTCCTCCGGGGTTTTAAATCTCTCATTTGGCCAACAACGAGGTCTGAAAAGATTGCAGTTCATTTCGACCCACAGTGGATGGAAGGCTCATTTACTGGCTGCAGGCAACTCAATCAGGCCGGCCGCTGATGAGTGAGTGACTTGTTCAGACCGCTAGTCAATATGTGTCTGCTGTGATAGAATGTCAGCATCTGCTGCCTGCTCCTGTCTCCCACTGCTCTGGCTTTTTTCATTTGGGCTGATCAATGTTATTAAAAACACCTAGGAGTTCCTTAACTGCTCTGCCACTTGAGGCTTTTCCTTCTTCCTTTTTTTTAAACACAACTTTGTATTATCTGCAAACACGTGCAGATGATGTACAGATCAATTTTTTACATGAGTGTGTGGGACGGGGTGTGTGTGTACACTCGGCACATAACTTGTGCACTGGAGCTGCCTCTGCACTTCATCACTCTGGTTTGGGATTTTTATGTGTGTTGCCCTGAAGTAGCTCAGACTTAGAGCCTTTTGCAAACATCTGCTAATTATTATTTGTAAATAAACTCCTAATATAAGCATGGAAAAAATAATGCACCTTCTCTAAAACTGAAGTGAGAATGCCCAAGTGGAATCAGTGACACCCTGTGGACACCCACACATTAAAAATCAGACTGCTGCTCCAAATAAAGGGGAGATAGAACTCGGGTAAATAAGCAGAGGGTTAAAATCATGACAGGTCTGGAACATGTACACCATTTACCTGTCCAGCAAACAATTTCCTGGGGACTGATGACATTCCATGGCACAGGTGAGTCAGCCACCAATTATACAAAAAAAGGGAAACAGATGCACTGCAAAGCTCCTGCAGAGACTACACTGTTCCGAGGTAATGGAAGAAGGGGAATGCTGTGTCTTCTGGACAGACCCCAGGCTTCACATCACCCAGAAGAGAGGAAGAAGGGAGAGCCCACATCACACAGAGGAAAGGCAAGGTGATCTGCTGTGACCTGAGGACATGCTTCAAAATCCGCCCATGCTTCCATCCCTACCCCCTTCCTCTGCAATATGGCATCCAAAATAGATACCAAGAAATGACCTGCCAGGAAAAAAATGGAAGCCTATAATTATGTTATTGAAAACCTGTTCCACACTGTATTATTTAAGGTTATTTTATTATGATGTTGAGATGAGTTTCTTAAAGAAGAAACTCTGGGTTTATTGCACTCCTCACAGAGAGGAGCCCTGGGTGATTTGATAGCCTATTTGAACAAGAGGGATGCTTTACGAGCCCCTATAAAAACTGATGACCCCACTCACATTTGTATTTAATGAAATAAGGAGGAGCTTTCGTTATGTTTTCAATAACCTTCACTGCTCTTTCAAACCTGCTTCAAATAAAAGCCAGAATCTGCATGTTTCTGTGCTGAGCCCCAGTAAGGAGGGCTCTGGAGGTTCAGCCTGGCTGGTGAGCTGTCCCTGTGTCCCTGTG